>DWEM01000136.1:0-24159 GCA_018245935.1 Agara belti belti
GGGCAGGGGCCTGCGCGGAGTTTATTGACGGCGCCCCCTCCCGCGCGCTCTTCAAGTTCAAGGTTGGCGCGGCGCGCGCCGCGGCGCAGTGCGAGGGAGTCCGGCCCGCGCACCGGTCGTCAGCCCTCATGTTATCGCTATGTTAGTGCGTCGCTCCGCAGTTCGTTCCAAGAACGCGAAGCCAACTCACATACGTCCTTTGGCTGCTATCTACTGAATCACAGCTTTCGTTCTACCCTACAACCTTTGGATTGTATTTGTGCATTTATGGATTACAGTGTCGGTTTGAACAAAATAATTTATTAGTGCTATGTGACACTTTATTAATATAAGTCCTAATCTAACGTAGTTACCAAATTCGTTATCAGTGGCCATCGGCTGTGAATTATCTAGTTATAAGTGAACTATAATGGTCTCGGACATGGGTGAAGATTTACCAATACTGAAGGGGATCCTGAATGGTGTTGTGAAATATCATAATGCTCGTACGTATCGTTTTTTCTGTTTGTATATAGTTTCCATACATGATCGACGATCAACAAGTATTTTTTAATTTGTTTAAAAGTTCATTTTTGAATATCTAGTTTAAAATTCAAAGTTTAATTCGTGTTATTGGTTTAATAACAAAATAATTAAATAGAAATACGAAAATGGAATTAAATGAAATTTGGGATACAGTAACTATTCGGTAGTTAATAGAAACATTGTATTTATTATTAACATTACTTTTTAATTAAATTTATGAATAGAAAACAAGTAGAAACAAAGTTTAAAAGCAAGTAACAACAAATTTCAATAACGTATAAGTAATTTTCCATTTAAAAAAATCCAACTTATTTCAAAATTTCTAAAATATATTCAATAAACATCTACATAAATAACTAATGAGGATGATGAGGACGAGGAGGAGTACATCAATTACTACTTTATTTAATAAATCTATTATGCAGTAAAATAAATCTATGGTAAATCGTGACAATCGTGGTATTTTCGAGATATACTAGTATTTTGGAACAATAGGCCATGCGTCTGGTGCGGCCTACATAATGCAGGGAAAGTCGGGAGAAATGGCGAGAGGGCGCTCTCCGCTTTCATTTTCAACCATACGCCGAGCGCACAAACACTTTCACCGACGCGCGCGCACGAACGCCGCAAGCGGTGCGCCCGCCCTCGGCGCATACTGCCTTTCAATCTACGCCACACTCGCCGCGAGAAAGTCGTAACACTTTTTAGAATGACCTCGCGGTTCGCGCTTTTGTCACTCTTCACTCGAACTAGTTCAACGTATACAGTGCGCGCTCATGCACCCTCCGTATCGCGATCGGTTAGATGAGGGCGGCGCGCTCCGACGGGTGATGAACTCTACCCCCTATAGTCAGCTGTGCATGCACATGTCTCGCGGCATTCGTGCGCACTTAGCGACCGACAGCTGCAACCCGTCGTATGTAAAAGTCGTCTGACCTCGCTTTACGTTGTCGCCGTTCTTCTTTTTGTTGGCGATAGTTATAATAGTTAAGGGGAACTATTGAAATCTGATGAAAAGTTGTATAGTGTGACCAGACATGTTAAATGCAACACGGACACCCACATTTCATCCTTGTTAAGATTAACATTATAACCTAGATTAATATCACGTATAAATCATCATAAAAGCTAATTATTATTCAACCAATAAAGAATTTTTTAGATATCGTTTAGTCTTGACGCTTGAAAGTGATTAATATGTTACATCCAAATGCTCTATCCCATACCCAATTTTTTTAGAAGTGTTTAAAGTTAACCTTCTTTTGTTACAGCTGTGCGATTTGGGCGAGTCCCAAAGCGCGAGAAGGCTCGCATCCTCGCGGCTATGCAACAGTCGTCGTCGTCACGCGCCCACGAGCAAGCCGCGGCGGCGGAGCTGGATGACGCACCGCGGCTGCTGGCTCGGGTGGTTCGCGCTCACCTCGACACTTGCGAGTTTACCCGCGACCGCGTGGCTGCAATGCGTGCGCGCGCTCGCGATTGCCCCACCTATTCTCAACCTACTTTGGTGAGTATCGCGGCTTATTTAATTGTATTCATACCGTGCTCTTTGATGTATTGTTGCCAAAAATTTAACCTGATCGGGAAAATAACGTCTATTGTTTTTGTCGTAGGCTTGTCCGCTAAACCCGGCGCCTGAGTTGCAGTCGGAGAAGGAGTTCTCCCAACGTTTCGCCCACGTGATTCGGGGCGTTATCGATTTCGCCGGCCTGATTCCCGGGTTCCAGTTGCTCACGCAAGATGACAAGTTTACGTTGTTAAAAAGTGGACTATTTGATGCCCTATTTGTGCGACTTATTTGTATGTTTGACGCGCCGCTTAACAGCATCATCTGCCTGAACGGACAGCTCATGAAACGAGACTCTATCCAAAGCGGTGCCAATGCGCGATTCCTCGTGGACTCTACTTTTAAGTTTGCGGAGCGCATGAATTCTATGAACCTCACTGATGCCGAAATTGGATTATTCTGCGCTATAGTTTTAATCACCCCAGACCGACCAGGTCTCCGCAATGTCGATTTAGTAGAAAGAATGCACGCTAGACTAAAAGCGTGTCTCCAGACTGTCGTGTCACAAAATAGACCGGATAGGCCTGGTTTTCTTCGGGAACTCATGGATACTCTTCCGGACTTACGTACATTAAGTACGCTTCACACAGAGAAGTTGGTCGTTTTCCGCACAGAGCACAAGGAATTGTTACGGCAACAGATGTGGGGTGAGGAAGAAGGGTGTTCGTGGGCAGACTCCGGAGCAGACGAATCTGCTCGCAGTCCCATCGGCTCTGTGTCAAGCAGCGAATCTGGCGAGGCAGTGGGTGACTGCGGTACACCGCTTCTGGCCGCCACATTGGCTGGTCGGAGACGACTTGATTCTCGTGGCTCCGTTGACGAAGAAGCTCTCGGCGTAGCTCATCTGGCGCATAATGGTCTCACCGTAACCCCGGTACGCCCACCACCACGCTACCGTAAACTAGATTCACCAACGGATTCTGGCATTGAGTCTGGCAATGAAAAACATGAGCGTATTGTCGGGCCCGGTTCGGGCTGCTCGAGCCCGAGATCTTCTTTGGAGGAGCATTCCGAAGATCGACGGCCGCCCGCCCCCGCCGACGACATGCCTGTGCTGAAGCGCGCTCTCCAAGCGCCACCGCTGTACGGCACTCCGTCGCTTATGGACGAGGCTTACAAGCCGCACAAGAAATTCCGCGCAATGCGCCGAGACACCGGCGAGGCTGAGGCACGTCCTGTGCAGGCAACCCCGTCACCGCAGCCGCAGCAGCATCCCCACCCCGCCAGTCCCGCGCACCCCGCACATTCGCCGCGCCAACTACGCGCTTCGTTGTCGTCAACGCACTCTGTGTTGGCGAAGAGCTTGATGGAGGGCCCTCGTATGACACCCGAGCAGCTGAAGCGTACAGACATCATCCAGCAATATATGCGACGCGGCGAGGCAGGCGGTGCCACAGCAGCTGACGGCTGTCCGCTGCGGTCCGGCGGACTGTTAACGTGCTACCGCGGCGCGTCGCCGGCGCCTGACCCCATGCTGGAGTTGCAGGTGGACGTAGCAGACGCGCCGCTCAACCTCTCCAAGAAGTCCCCGTCGCCGCCGCGCTCGTACATGCCGCGCATGTTGGAAGCGTGAGGCTGGCCCGCGGAGCCGAATGTCTCCGCCACCCCACCCCGACCTACTTTAAATTAAATAAACTGTGTAGTTAATAATCGTTCGCAAATCGGTTAATATATTATATGTGATAATTTGTTTAAGACGTGTGGGTGCGCGGCCGGTGCCGGACGAGGAGAGCGCAATAGACTGAAAAATAATTTAAGACTATATAAGTATAATTTATAATGCAATGCAGCGCCGGTCGCGGTGTGTTTGTGTGTGTTACGTATGTGCGTATGTGAGCGTGCTCAGTCATTTGTTTGTTAATATAATGACAGGTTGTCGAATTAAAATAAAAGAAACTTGTAAAAATTATTTGTGATTTTAGTTATTCCACCTCCAGTACACAAAATTTCCTATTAATTTCATACTTATAGACAAAACAAAATTTCACATTATACCTATTCGATTAATATCCTTGTTTGTAATAAATGTAATAATATTTCACATTTGTAAAGTAATTACTAAAATCAGTTAACTAATTTTCTACCTTTCAATCTAGAATCAATACAATTCATTTACCAATTTATACCTCATAGAAGAGAACAATAAGCATATCATTGTGGAGAACGCACGGTTGATGGCCCCAGACAACGCGCTAGCACTTCCGTCCGAACGCCGCCACGTAGTACGGTGCGCGTTGACCCCATCACAACTAACAGTGTTCCGGAAATAAGATCAGGGTTACGCACGCAAACACTTCCTTATTGGTACAATATTTAAAAATTACAACATGATCATAGTGTTTTTAATAAATCAAATGATTTATAGTTCAGTATAATAAAGGCTAAGCTTAGCAAATTCTTTTATTTCACCAAACAGATGAGGGGCGATCTATTCCTCAAATCACGTTGCAATTGATTAAATATAAATGACTAGCTTTGCCCGCGGCTGCGCCCGCGTGGAATTCAATGTGTCACAAAGTTTTTCCCGCGTAAATAACGACCCCGCGGGAATTCTAGTATAAAAAGTAGCCTATGTTATGAGATTTCATAAGACATAAAGTTCAGCAATTATCATTACAATGTTAATAAATCAATGATTCGTCAGATAGGTAACTAATTGGTATAGAACGCTCATGTTTTGTCGGTAACAAACTATTTCATGTACTTTGTATTGTATAAGGTAATGCTTTTTAAAAGCATTTGTAGTCCAACTATTATGCGAACATAAAGTTGCCTTTTATCTTGCTATTCGCTGGTGTGACCGATTACCCTTTCCATACTTAGCTCAAATAACACAATAACTGGGGAGGTCTATTCTAGTACTCATATCGCGGCGTGACGCAGCGGAGTCTCGACGTGGGCGTAGGCGCCGACCGCTAGAGTAAATATTCCCAGAAGACTTTATCTCACTACAGACGCACCCATTCATTCATGAACCGTGACACACGCTCGCCTTATACCTGCTAGTCATCTATTTTCTTCAAAGTGTATAGAGCCCGCAGATCAGAATATGTCGGTTCTGTCTTTCTTTGTGACACCAATCCAAGCTGGCTTTGCTTTGAGGAAGAAAAATCGTAACTGAAATATTCCAGTAACGTGTTTCGTGTGGAATTGTTTCACAAAACCTATTAATATTATACTCGATAGCTGTTGAGTTAATCTTTTTCAGTTAATTTTATTTCCTAGAATGTATATTTAGTAAACAAGGCCGAGATATCAATTACTGCGATGACTAGAGATGTTTAAATTTAACATGAATATATTTATTGTTGTTATTGACATACCAGTCCACAATATATCTATTGAACTTCTTAAACACAAATAAATAAATTAAAAATATTGAAAATAAAAAACCTTGCCAGAAATTTCGAATATTTTTATACCTATAGGAATGTAAAATGTTTTTAGTGGTCAAAAATAATTTCAAATGATTTCATTGAAGAACATAATGAATTCGAGAAGACAATGTTTTAGTCTAATTGTGGTAATTATGTTGTTGTGACAATGATTCCTACGTGCATTCGAGCCCCTCGCTCCATCCAGGGCTCCACCGACGATGTCACGCGCCAGACACGCTCCATTGTCCAGGTAATTTTTAATTATGTTGTAATTGAAAAACTAAATGTAAACTAAGTTCGCGTGGGCTGTCTCATTAACACTTACAAAAAGTGGACGTTTAATAAGTTAACTGACGGTAACTATTGTATGTAGTGTTAGATATGGGTTACTTTTTTACAGGAAGTGCTATTTAAAAGGTTTTCATAAATTACTTGTGTAAAAAAATTGGCGATACTTATTACTGCCGTAAATATGGCTAATGTATGATAAAAATGATCCACTGTCAGCAGCATGATGGAGTATACTCCGGGCCTCTAGTAGTTGTAGAAAGGACCCACGCCCAGGACTGGGATATGAAAAAAATTACATCCAACTCTCATAAAATTAAGGCACACGTCCGCTTAAAATCTAAAATGTCCATTTAAAGCTTTTATTTACCGGAGCAGTAGCAGTTTACGAGCAGCTAAAATAACACCGGCCCTTGTCACAATATTTACATTTATGTATATAATTTTCATCTCCAAGTTCCAAGAAATTTTCGCGAAGTCTGCACGTGGGGGTTAAAAATAAAACTGTGCCACGGGAACCTTCTCACCCGCATTTGAGTGTTAATCAAAACATTGTTGCAAAGCAAGAACACTTGTAAAAAGACCGAAATAGATTGTTTCTTGTCCTTATGTTTTCTCTGAGAAATAACCTTGCACGGCAGTCGTCTATGAATCTTTAGTTCCATTTAAACTAGATTTTTCGACTAGAACTTTTTGTCATGTTTTGTGATTGTTACTGTATAACAAATCGGACCGCGTGAGTGTTTGGTTCGTAATAATTATTTCATCATCAACTCCTTTATTGTTCTCGTGTCATAAATGAGTGACCTCTCAGAATGTTAAGGCCGCAGTCTAGCACGCTGAACAATTACCAACTGAGACACTTCACACGTCTTAAACAATAGTACCAAGAATTCTAAATCGTGTTGATTTCCCCGCGATGTTATCCTACAACGTTATAGCGAGTGCAAGGTCGTTAATTTTAAAAAAGGCTCATAAGTTTTTATAGTCAGAGGTGCATGCTAGAATTAAAAGTTGAAATCCTCGGAGTGAAAGACTGAAATCTGGACTCACTCCACTATAAATGCTATTTTTATTGAACAATACAGTTAAAGTGATCACCAATTTTTTTTGTATTCATATCAATGATTTCCATTAGTATACTGAATTCTTATAAATTATATATTGCATTATTACATAGATAACATAAATTAAATACCACATTAGTGAATGATTACATTCGAGAATGATTTCTGTTCTAATATTAACTCGCAATGTTATAGAAACAGCGCCCAGTCCATGGTGTAACCGACTGCAGCCGCCCAGCCGCCCATCCGCCCAGCTATATTAAAAGCTCACGACCCCGTTTAGCTTCCGCACTTCACAGTTATAGGCCCTCACTTATCGTGACACTGTTTGGCCTGATTTTACATATAGATTGGTGAACCTAAACCTAATTATAGCAACGTAATGGATGCAGTGCTGCTATTAAACAACTTTAAACTTACACAAGTGTACAAATTAAAATGTACATCGATTTGCTTACGTTTTTGACGCCAATACTGTTTGTGTATAATATTGCTTTACACTACATTTACATCAACAGTTATACGCTCTCTATAGCAAATGTGGTTTCAGATATTGAATGTTCGGTCACTCTGTATTATTGTTCAGTAGGCCACTACGTAAATTAAAGTGAAGTGATACTAATTGATATAGGTCTGCACCGTCTTGACAGAATAATTATTCCCAGTCGCTAGTATTTAAATCAACATATGGGCCGTTTAGATTGTTGTAGACATGGACGAATCTCGTCCAAGTCGAACTCGGGGTCAAAGACTTGCAAATGACTTCATTGGCCGCCGCTATTAGTCTAGATTGGACCAATTGTTGCGGTTGAAGTAATTTCTATAATTATGTAATATTTTAGAGCGCCTTGCAACCGTGTTCCTTGTGGTACTGTGAAACATAAATACTAGGAGTGTTGTCTTCCTTGTTGTTGTTAGCATTAAAGAATGTATGAAACAGTAACGTTGCGTAGTAACCGAATAATTCACGTACATTAGAAAAATAGCAACAGCAAAAAAAGTGTAACAGAAAATTTTAAGTCTATATAAATAATTTTTTGAGCACAAAATGTATAGCTACCTACTTTGTTGTCAAAAACACGAATTAGAAAACATAAATAGAGATCCAATTATAATCTTCAATGTATGCTATTGCGTATAACATTGTAGAAGCACATTCAAGTAATCTGGGTCAAAATGAAATGCCCCATGAAAGTTTATGAAAACAATCCCAACAGGGGCGGCGCTGAACCGCCTGGGAATACGTGATACACCACCATGAGTGAGCCTGTAGTCAGTTTGTTTATTTTGATCATGTTCCCAATTAGGGATGTCCCAAAGTTGGGTTTGTTTATTCACATCATAACCAAATCCAAACGATGCGATGGAATCCAGTAGATCTCTAGATTTTGACTGATGTTGATTTTCTAATTTTTTGTATCACGGTAACTGTTAAACCCAAGAACAAAAATCCACTTAGACGGCTTATTTAGATTACTTATGTTTATTTATCACAATTAATTTAATATCGGCAACCCTGGCTCTAACTTGCGGGCGTTTACATACATGTATACTTATTATGTGCATACATTGTGAGCGTAAATTGCGTTTGTTGTACGCAAATATCGCGGCGCTTTATGAATTAATACCGAAACTCGAAACGAGTCGATTTAATTAAATTTATTCGGAAGTTCCATACGTCTGTGAAATTGCATGCTTTATGGTCGCTTGCAACCAGTGAGCCGCACAGTAGGTACATATTGCTGCTAAGCGGTCATTTGAATATACATAATTGTATTATTTGGTATCGAAATGTAAAGCGCATTAATTAAAATCAAACAATTAAATACACCTAGGAATAACGTTACATTTACATATATCATTTTAAATTTATATTTATAATTTTTATTTTGTTAATAGATGCATAAAATCTAAAATTTCGTAATATTATTATAGTAAAATTAATACAATACGGGTTGAATATGTGTTACGTCGACACCGGTGTATTTTTATGGTAGCGGATACAACATATTCCCCACAGCCACCTAGAGCGATAAAAATGTCCGTCTCAAGAGATTTATTACAATCGAAAGCTATTCAGAACCGATTTGAATAAATAGTCCTGTGATAGCGGCGATACGGTCACGAATTGAGACCGAGTGCGTCGTTTCCCCTTATCTCAAACACGTCCACGATCTTCAAATACTTCATATCACGATTATTCTATTAACATGTTCGATTATCCGATAAAATCTACGAATACCGAGCTACATTAATACGTTTCCTTTATTCGACTCGCGCCGGAGCGTGTCGTGCATTTAAATATCTAAACCTACTCAGTAACTCATACCGCAGGTGATAATTAACCGCTTAGCTGCTTTTTATACCTACATTCGAATGGAATAAGATGGCAACGTGGCTTGAAGAATTACAATGTCATGTTACACATACCATCTGGCCGTCCTTTATAATTAAAGGGCCGTGAACTGTGTTGTCAACCGCCTAATGAAGCGTACTATGATATAATATATGGAAATACTTTGTGAAGTTTTATTTAAGCGCTCATATGAACTGTGTATGATGGATTTCTAATCCTATCTAATGGTAAATGACGAGCGACGATACGCCGACACGAGTTTGCGTAACACCTGACATTTATACTATAATTTCTTGCTGGTTATTCAATCAAGTGGAAATATCAATTTCACGTGTTGCAACGTGATAATAGTTTCGAGTGAAATTAGCATCGTTAGTCCAGAATCCATTAGTGAGTGGTACGGGTCTAGGTTTATTCGCACGTCTGAGTGCCTCCAGGGTCGGCGACGGTCTGTCGCGACTCCACCACTTGTCCCCATTCTCCAACGAATTGACTCGAATATGACTTAATCCTTTTAAGAATTCACTTACGCGCTGCATTTCATACTCGTTTATGAAATTACCGATGACCGCATACTTGTAATAGGACAGGAATATACCACGCTGAGAATATAATATAGCAATGTGCCATGAACGATCCAGTAAGCCTTTCCGACGATGAAAGCTTAATAAGGATGTTCCAACATTTTTGTGCAGTGAATCAGCGCCAGAATAATAGTTTCACAATTAAAGATTTAAAAGATATGGTAAATTGGAAAGAAAAACCTGTTTCTCTTAATCTTGGTCATGTATTCCTATCAACATTAATCAATTAAAACGAATTATTTACGTGACCTTAAATCTCTTCTCATAATCAGTTTTCAAGAGGCACACCACGTTACTTTTTAGCGTCGGCAATTCTGTCGTTAAACTTTTAGTAGCGATTTCGCAGCATACGACCATCAAAATCTTATCTATAGCTCTTTGTGAGTCAACAGATTCCAGTCAATGTTACTGCTTCACAAAGTGATTTAACATGTTTTACTGTCGGCTTTCTCACAAAACTACAGAACCCATATACGTACCAGGTGACTCAGAAAGTTTTGCGACGAAGCACAATGAGGATCGATTTTGGTAAAAAAATATATAAATGTCTAATTTTTCTCGGCATATCCATAACTATTCAGTATAAATATTTTTGTCTTATTTCAGATTTATACAGACTGGGCGAATCACTACCTGGAGCGGGCGCGGTCGCGGCGTCGGGCAGGCACGTCTGGAGGAGGACTGGCCCGGGACTGCGCCGACGGGCTCCTGCTGGCCGACGTGTTGGAAGGTGTGACGGGACTGAAGGTGCCGCGTGCACATCGGAAACCACGCAATCCGCAACAAATGGTGAGTTTTTGTATCCCAATCAAGATTTGCAAAAATTTTACTAATGCTAAGACCACACTCAATACAATATGTACCTGAAGGAAAGCTGGTATCAATTGTTGTTTTGCGGAAATTTGGTAAATTTTAATTATGTACAATACTCTTTTACTCTTCTTCTATTCTTGAAAGAGAGATAGCAGTTTGTATTGGTGATGGCGGTGGATTTTAGCCGTCTACCAGCACTGCTACCAGCTCTTGAAAACTGCAGCTCTTGCACTGACTTCAAAGATTTTTTGGTAATATTTAGAACATTACTTTAAGGAATATACTCCAAATTTTATCTATCATCTCGTAATATTTCGTCCAAAATGCCCGGAGTTAAAACACTTTCCCATCTTCGGAGGAGTCCAAAGAGAAATATGTCCACTTTGCTGGAATGCGGCTAATTAACAAACCTGTTGAAAGTGTTAACAGCTCTAATGTTATTCATGTACTTAATGATGGATAAGTTAACACAGTTCCTTTTGGGTTATGTACAGCATAAAGCAGGAAAAGTCAATATTAAGACTTTTTAATGCTGTGTCATGATGACGATTTGAAGGTGTACCGCATATACGTACTTAGTAGGAATATCGCATCCAATATCGGGTATCGCAGTTACATAAATATGCAATGATTAATCCTCGCCAAGTACTGTAATATGCATAATATTTATAAGCTACGCTCATTAGGGAGAGCCTGCCAATAGTGGACTAACACAGACTGATGATGACGTGGTTCTACTGATGGATCCCAGACCTAACACTAAATAAAGTAAAGGATTCCACTACTTTTAATCTTTAAAGAATAAAATACTTAGATGTATACCGAAATTGTATCGCATACATCAGTTCTGAAAAGAACACAGTTTTATAATTAAAGTAATGCAATTTCTTCGAAACATATGACGTACTACGTCTTTAAGATGTGTACGTGATTCCCAACGCGCTTAAGATAACCACAAAGATAGCTTGAATATGTTTACTGAATTTGTAATGAGTAATGAATCATGTTTCTCCTCGGCATATTGGTGTTATCATATCTTAAATATGGTTATCCATTCATTAAAGTTACCAAAACCCTCATCATTTTAACAATAATCAATAAAATCAATCTTGTTGAAGTCAAAACAGAGCGCTCTCAAATATCCGGAGCGTAGTGTTTATTATTGAATACGGACAAAAATGAAAGCAGCGAAGGAATATTTCGTTGGCTCAAAATAGCTATCAGATCACAAATCATTTGGGCAGGTACACATGCAGCGTACGCGTTGCCTTACAAGGGTGTACGGCATTGAGCGCAGTTAATGACAGACTGCCTAAAATGCGCATGCCATTGTCACCCCTACCCTACTACATATACAGAACAAATAAGTGTAAATAGTACCTCAGATGGTCACAGTATGTCTGGGTATACATTTATGGGATAGATAGCCCACAAACCCGAATCCCGCGATGCAAGTCGTGATCTGTTTCCGGCACGTTATGAGAAAGTCAGTGAGCACAGGATTTATCGATGTAGTCTATGCATAGAGGAGATTATAAGTTATGGTTGTTTGCTAGCTGGTCGCAGCAAAAGACGGTAATACGCTCGTAGAATGTTGCTAACACCTTAAGTACCTGTTTTCTGCCAGCGTTAACTTTATGTACGATATTTTAATTGTAATTTTACACATAGAATATTAACATTATAAATTGTCATAGTAACAGCAAGATCTTGGTTTTTATGATACGATATGATATGTAGATAAACTTCTCATCATAGGAGGAAAACCGCGTTCAGCCGTGGAATAATGAAAGGGCGGAAAAATGATATAACAATCACACAATCATTTTCATATACCATCTTTAATAATTACAAAAAAACAACAATTTGATTTACAGTAGTGCTAAAGTGAACGCTGTAACATGCACTCCGTGGGCGATAGTAGAACTGTACCATATATCCGGTATCAACACATCGTAGAAACGCGATGCTTGCGGTGAAGAGGCCAAGCACAACCCTCACCACATCCGTCATGGGGTTAGTGCATGAAACAAACGTGCGAACCCTATTCCTTCATTCAATGACCCTTTCATTTATGTACGATTAGCCCTTTTCTGCGGTTCAGATGACCTGAACTGAACAAACCGTACTGCGAAGATGTAAGCAATATCTACGGGATACATTATTATTGCACTTTACCTATCTCCTACGATACAAACTCTTCATTCACATTTCTATAAATAAGCGTATTAAAAAACGTGCTCCTAGATATTGATGATAATATATGTAGTTCAAATGCAGAGCATGATTCTTATAAGGGACACGAAACATATTGCATGGTTTAGCGGTCTATTGTTAACAGTTTTTTATTTATATGTAGGGAGTAGCAAACGAGTGGAATTCTTAGTGCCGAAAGATATTAATTGGTTAGTATTCAACGATAACAGAACTGCACGATTAGAACTGTAAGGTTAGTACAATTAGTACTAGGTAGTACACATTGTATGTATGTAAATATCAAGAATTATACCCTGGAACTTCAACACCTTATAAAAAGAAAGAGTTAACGATATTGTTACAATAATTTATGAGTAGGTAACATTCCTTATTTGTTTGGTGTTTGGTCGGAAGCGGAGCATTGTTTGAGCAAGTGTTGAGGGAAGTGTAGCACTGGTGGAGCTATGTAGAAGGATTTAGTGTAACATGGTACTGAACTAAATGCATTTATTTGATTGTTCTATTGTTCCCTATTGTCGAATGGTATTTGCTTTGAAATAAATTACGTATTATGTTACGGATTGGTTAGTTAATACTTCTGCTATTATACAACAAATATAAGAAACTGAAATATTAGCACAAAGTACTTATATAGAAAAACATACATATTATTGAATTATATATTATAGGCAATTTAGGTACCTATTTCTTAATTCAAAACAATATGACTACCTATAACGAATGCCGTAAATCGGAAGTCTGAAGAATTATTGTGGACAACATAAATTTCAATTTTCATTAACCATGACTCTGATCAAGTTAATGGTGAACTAGAAGATTAAGATATTGTGAAGAGCGACCCTTATCTTTTTTAATAAGTCTGTATAGAATAATGGCTAAATGAATTTGGTAGAAATGAGTCAGCGGAGACTGTAGGTAGTGGGTAAGCTTTGAAACTTCCACTGAAAATCGTAGTTTCAATCCGATCCAGTATTGAATGTCAGTTTGTATTCCAAGGTGACTCATTTATAGCAATGGAATAAGATACATTTGTGAGTTACTCACAATTTTTCTTGTAACATTTCTATTAATTTAAAGTTTTTATTAATTTCAACGAACTAATGTAATATATAGGTTCCAAGAAATCACCCAAAAAAAAGACGCTGAAGATAAGTATGGCTTTATGAATTTTTTTATTCAAGCAGAAAAGTAATTAAATTTCGTTTAACACTATAATGAAAAACGATGAGCGTAACGGTGAAAATATTCCAATAACACATAAAACCACTAGTACTATAAAACCATTTAACTCAAGTAATCAATCCTTTCACTAGTTAATTACTGCGTCAAGGGTTTCTTTTATCGACCCCCCATAGAGTTACATGCTTTATATGAGACGTCTATAGAAACAGGGCAAAAAATTAAGTGTTCCCAACACATTTTTTTTGCAAAACATTTGAGATACATTAAAGGATAAGACGGGTAACGCACAAACAAACAACAACAACTATTATAGCTGGAAGAACTAAAGTAAGTAGGTATATAAAAGCTGTCAGTCCTTTATGTTTTACGATATAATCCGTCCAAGGCGATGTAAGAAAAGTCGAGATATCTTCATATTTAAATATATTCACCTAGGTTTATTAATTCCAGCTTATTGATTTACATCTGGCGTTTGCGTTGTTAGAACATTATCAACTTGAACCTAATCAAATCTCTAAAGTATACTTAATAACAGCGCCGTTTATCGATAATTGAATCTACAATTTGATCGCTGTTGACTAAGAAATAAGAAGTTATATTGTTGTCCTGATGTCGACCGTCGACCGCACGATCACTAAAACTTCCTGGAATTTATTTATTATGCCGCATAATATCACATTTAAGGATTGTTTTCAAAATTATAAAATCTGTATTTTAATATGATACTATTTACTATTATTATTATTTTTATTTACTTTACCTGTAATATATAACTTTTTTAAATATTTTCCAGTTTATTAAATATGTAATTTATTAAGTAAGTACCTACATATTTATTGCATCATAATGGTGCACCATTTTAAATGAAAGTAGCACCTGTTTAACAAATTCGGCAAATAGGTACCTATGTATACGAGTACCTATTTGTAAGTCGTACCTATAAAATTTTGATATAAGTGCAGGGTTAAGGAAATATTTCTGTTTTAACAAGGAAAAAATTTAAAAAAAAGCGAACATGTTGACAGTAATAAATGGTTATCAATATTATGCTAGTAGATAAATATGTTTATTATAAATCTAGGTATACATTTGGGAACGCTTGTTATTTATTAAGATATTTTCGTTTATTATTTTTCCTTTAACAAATGCAAGACCATAATGACGCAGTTGACAGTTAAATAGAAAGCATATTCGCATATCGATGAACTACAATAACGTATCGGTACGATAAGGAAAGCTCATTTCTCGTGCAAACGATTATCGACCGTGACCTACACGGGCACAGCCTTCGATAACCATCTCATCTGATCCACTACCAACTCATACAAGTGTGCCATTGTTACATGCAGAAACCGTTATAGAACCTTTGCGGTTATCATTATGCGCTAAATCCATTTGTGAACACATTTGAACAATTTCAACGTAATTTCCCTCTATGTTTGTGGTCGTGGTGGCGGCTTTCGCCAGGTATAAAGATTCCTAGCAGCTCCGAGACTAGAATGGACGATTTAAAAAAATACGTGTCTTTGATACACAAAAAATATGTAATCCCTAGATTAAATATGGTGAAGAAAATCTCTTCTCCATGTGTATTTAAGTAGTTAAGTTATGATGATTGATTTTTAAAACTCAGACAACATAGACGGAATTTCAAACTAAATAAATACACAAACATGGTAGTCCCGTTCGAAATTCGAACATGAAACAAACTTATATAATATATATGTACTTGCTTACTTATGTTCGTATTAGTAATTTATTAAGATATCACATGAATGTCTTGTGCATGGATGTGGATGCATACAATAAAAAAAAATCTGGAACAAATGTTTAGTTACTTAAGTATTGTTCCTTCAACACTAGTTGCTCAGCACGATACCGCAATGTCCGCAACGGCCGTTCATTCGGGCGCACGCCGCGATCTGTGATGGCTGTGTTGGTTGTGTGAGGCTATCGTTTCCAACGTTCGCGGAACCTGCGACGTCTTTCTTGATGTTTTCCTCCACTTCGTAACGAAATGATCGAATGTTTTAAAGTTTCAAATCAATTACGGTACAACAGTTAACAGTGAATTAAAAGTGATTTAGTGTTCTGTATTGCGAGTGTAGTGTTTTCAAGATTTTATTTTAAAGCAGGTCAGTTTAACATTTTTAATTCAAATCGCGCACGTCAATACGCAAATTAACCTCTTTATTATCTGTCTACATCATCAGTCGAATCTAACATATACCGGTTCCGTTAATTTTGTCCACGCACATCCGTGTTTGATTTATGACAGTGACAATTAGTGCTCTCGATCCTTGCTGTGTTAATCAATGAATTTATGCACATAAGCAGTGACAGCTTATTAACATAATCCATTAACAAAATCTATATAAATTACTTCAATCTGATAAATCCGTTACAAAAGATTTTTAGACTGTAGGTATTGAGACCGAGTTAACTTTTTCTTAACTACCTGCTTTGATAATGATAAATAGTATACCTGCTTACTCACTTAACGAATATGTAATATTGAAAATCTAACAAATTACAAAATTGATGTCTTTAGATGCCTCAGTATTCACGTGTAGTACGTACCTATTGACATTTGTTTTGTTATTCTTACAAACGCATTCTTATAATACTTTGAAATCATTATGCGCCAGTGGATCTGTAATGACAATTTTGAGCCGGTGTACACAGAATACAAATGAGGGTCAACGTTTTGCCATGCATCGGCGATAAATCGTGATGCGTGAGTGCAGCTGTAAAAATGATACGACGAATCGACTTTTTTGTCGTGCTCCTAACACTCGCGGCAGGCGCCAGCCGGTAGGATTGTCAGATGCATCTGAATACGAAGACAATATGTTGTTATTTGTTAAGGATATTGTAGCATGAAGTAGTCTTATAATAATCAGTAAACATTTGCACGTATAGCGATGTCAAATAAATGTTGAATGGAATGATTACACATCTTTTACTTCTCTGCATGTAAGCTATAGTATTAAATAGAATATCGTAACGTCAATTAGGTACATTTAAAAAGTAAAGAAAATCATTGGATCTATAATAATAAAAAAGATAAAAATAATTATTTTTAACATCATGCATACAATATTTAGAATACACTGACAATAATCGCCTGACAACAGCTAACAACGAAATTATTTAATCATTCTTAGTACATATGTGTATACAAATTGGTATTTGTTATACGAGTACTAGAAAATTACATTGTCATTGTACGGATCATTTTATTCATCCACAAAATCGGATTTTTTTTGACAACCCTATAGATTTGAGTCGCACACTTCGTCACCTTGAACTGTCACGAAGTGTTTAAGAAGCAACAGATTTAATGTCAGGGAGCTGTAGTTACTGTACTCGCACATATGTAGGTAATCATATTCATATTCGTAATTGCCAAAACCAGTTCAATGTGGGACATTGATTAATCTTCTTATTTTTCGATTTTTTTGCTGTAGTCTACTTGACTAGTGTAAACAGGTCAACCGCTTTAGAACTGGCGTTCAATAATTTATGTTGATTACTGATTGCATCTTGAATTGTTGTGACAATATTGTTAACATCATGATTGGCATTTGAATGCTTGTTTATCTCGTTTTGTAGAAAGATACCGCCTTAATTTGGATTCCTATTAAACCTCATGATTTAACCAAAATCATTATTTAAGTGGGAATAGAAGTTCTGTATTTACTCAATGATGATAATACTCTATTTATAGACATGTCTATTTTTCCTTGATTTATGGGCAAATTCTGTGTAATGTGGCACCATTGGTAAGGACGTAGGTCAATTGAATTGTAACCGTGAGTCAGAACCCAAAAGTTGAACTTACTCAACGGATTGCTCATAACAATCTCATTGTCAATAACGTGTTTTTGTTGAACGCAATTAGAGGTTAGCTACGAGAAACGTTTCTAAGAAATGTAGGGTAACAAGCAATAACGTAGGTACAACTGAACTATCTCGTAATTCGGCGAACGCGGTCGGAATGTGCCAAAAATAGTTCAGAATTATTGTGGTTATAGTATGCCACATAATATGTCATTGGAAATATACTAAACTTCTTAGGAATTTTTTGAATTAGTCGTGGAGAAAATATTCCAAATAATCATTTGCACTTGCCTCTACGGGACTTCACAGCATCATCAACTAAGTGTAGTGAAATAGGCGAGATCGCCTTGACTTTGAAATTGGGGAGTAATTATGGAAATGATATAGAGATCTGGACAACAAAAGCAAAGCCTGAAGTCATAATAAAACTTGTCGCTAATCCACATCGAGAGTTCTAATCAGTTGCTATCATTTGCTAAATATTTGTTTTACACTAAATAATATGTACACTACACTAAATGGTATATGTACACTAAAAGTTCTTAAAGGAATTCGCATAGAATGAAGTTGTTCATGCATCCAGACGAACATCAGTTAATTTCTTGCGAATTGTCTTTTTCCGCCAGAACGGATAAAACAGGATGACATTGTTAGACTGATGCAGGAAAATCGGGTTAAGGTTATCTCTATAAGAGCAAGATGTCAGTTTTGCTAGGGAAGCAGTACTTTAACTATTGTCGCAGGAACACGACTTGTAAGTAAGTAATGTAATATTGGTCCAAAACCGCAATTTAAGCCACATTGTTATTTGTTGTGTGTATATCCAATCACAATCTAACAGGTGGGTGTGAAGCACCTGAAAATTATGCCGAAATTTTGGTTTAGTATCTAAGATGACAAATTTATAATTAGGAAAAGGTGATTAATTTCACGTGAAGTAGCTACACTATCAGAATATCATTTCAATGTAGCATAGTATTGTCACGGATTACAATTGATATCTAGTAGCATGTACCAGCTGAGTGTTAAACTACCACTAGTGAAACAACTGTGTAAAATAGGCCAAGAATATAATATGAAACGAACTAGACGTCATTTTAGTTGAGAAGTGATGAGGTCACGGCACTCCCGACGTGTTGGCGTCCCGTCTCCGCCACAATTGTCTCGTTTACAAAAATCTTACTGTTGTCTCCTCACTAGCTAGAAAACTTACAACAAATAAAAATTTCCTTTTTTATTTCGAACATGTTAAAATAACTAAATAACAAAATATGAAGTTGTGAATAATTTCTGAAGGTGATAAATTAGTAATTCACAAGCAAAAGTTCACGCCACACAAAGCCACGGCGGGTCACCGTCCCAGTACAATTGTCACGTCTACAGAAATCTTCTCGCGTTCCCACTAATCATAAGTCTGCAGTCAGTATATTGAATATTACGCTCTCGCCTTTTGTGGACCGTATTAACAATGACTTAGAGATATTATTATCGAGATGAGATAAGATAAGGGGTCTGTGGAGAGTTTTTCGCGTCGCATAACGAATTGCATTCGATCGACCTGTCCTATTCTCTGATTAATTTAATATTAACGGTTTATTCTCTTTTTACCTAAATTTTTATAAAGCTTGGAATAAACCTTTAAAATAGAGCTTCAAGGAAACTCGCGTTTGTATAATTAATCTACTGATTATTTATTTAAAACATATTACGTTCCTATTGTATAATATTATAATATTTATACAGTATTCATGTATACATATAATGGGTTTCAATTATTATCCTTATTTCCATGTACAGGCAGGTGTCCTGTGAATTTATTTAAAAGAAATATCAGCGAAACATGTAGTTATAAATGCGTCTGAACTTGAACTTGTCAATCAAGGTCAACACGATTCAATCGTCAATAGACGCTTGTGCGTTGGTAGCTGTCACTTTGTTTCATACGTTTAAATAACGGTCAACGGCCATATGTGAATCGAATGTTTTTTTTATATAATTTGTTCGCTACCTATTTTACAATCTTATACATAGGTAGTTTACAAATTTTGAAACCTTCGTAGATAATTTAAAAGAATAAAAATATATCCTGTGCGGAATTTTATTGTAATTTATTGTTATTAGCTCGACTTAATCGATTTCATTTTACGTTATCGAATTAAAATCTGAACCTGAAATCTTACCTTACTAAACACAACGGAAAAAAGCTTACAGATTTTAGTTAAAACAGTATATGGTTAGAAGAACAAATTCTATGGATCATCCATAATTATTCCGCTTTAATTTTTTGTTATTATTTCGCGGTTGTAAATAAATCTATATGGCAGTGACATTTGAATATCCTCTAAACCAGTTGATGAGATTGAAATGTCCAACGGAAATCCATTATCATTAATCGTTGTAGGAACCAATGAACCAATCGGAGATCAAATTTGCAACTATGAATGACATGATTTGTTTATTATTAAACGTTGAATAAGCGTAATAAACAATGATGTTATTAAATCAGTCAGAGGCAAATCGCGTTACATTAAATTATTATGTTTATTATCACACATCGGCCTGTCTCACAATGAATGTAACCGAATAATTAACTACCGTTTAATTTCATATCTATTGCCTACTTGCGTTATGCTGATAGCCAATATTACAATTAGATTTATTCCCTTGTGTATTACATATTTATGCAATATGATTTCTACAGAGTGAATTCGATTATACACGACAGAGAATACTATACGACAGAAAATACTATACAGAGAGAGTACAGAAAATACTATTATAATTATACCAAAATGACTTTAAAGTAAACCAAATTTAAGACATAAATCTTTACGAATTACCAAATTTTTGTTACAACATTGGCGTCAATTTATAAACAAAGAAGAAACATTTAAAACCGGTAAAAAAGACTGTTGCTAACTCTTGTTTACTATGTATGTAGCTATAATAGATAAAATGTCCTTGAAATCCTGGTAGAACAATAGTTACCGTGGCAATGTCTCAAGGACAAACACTCGACACCTAGACATACTTGTTTGACTTCTATGTTTAAATAGATAAAGGTGTATAGATACATTCATTTTTAACTTTATAATAACGTAATAATATAACAAGATACCGTACGATCTCGACATTTATTGAGTTAGGTATGTGATCTTATTCTTAATAGGTAGATAACTTTTTACTAGGAAGCCCTTTGTCATTTTATATACACGAAACAAAACATCTCAAGTTATGATCAGTGTCATATTCTATTTCTGTTCACGTTTCGTTGAGGTCTCAGTGCTTGGATACGAATAAAAAATCGGTTTGTGAATGATTCAATTCGTAGATTGGCTGTAGAGTTGTCTGGATGCCCAATATTGCCTTAGTTTTGTTATTCAAACGTAGTACAACCTCTGTTTGGATATGGTTGGCACGTATCTTTGTTTTGCAGAGATTTTAATTTGCACAGCCTGAAGCTTGCAATCAATGCCAGACTGGATTAATGTCGTCTTTATTTTCACTACCACTGAGGCTACGTGTCATTTATATGGATAAGAATTTATACAAAATATTATTTTTAAGTATCTACATAATGTTTGTATTAATAGAATGCTGTAGTAGTGTCGTAGTCCTAGTTACGTTTGAGTTTTTACCTGGGACGTTTTTTTAAACGTTGTGACAGCCCTATTATTCGCAACTGAACAAAACGAGCAGGGCGATGGAACTACCGATTGCGGACTATTCAAATGTATTGTTTCCGATTTCCGGAGGAGGTCAATTAACAATTTTCGTTTTATTTATTGTTCACTCGTCAACTCGTTAAGCAATTTCTTCATGGTGTTGACACCAACTTCCTATTTCAGACCTTGTATCCTATTCATGTTTTGAAAAGCCAGGCATAAATTATAAGCAATTTATCTATTGTTCAACTATTATTTCAATGGGTACATTACTGTTCTTTGCTACATTGGTTACTGTATTAGGTAGGTACTCCTATTCGTAACGCAACCCACTCTGTCTACAAGTTATTGCGTTATTTATGACGTAATACGTGCCGTGTAGGAAAAAATCGAATGGTTATTGCTATCAATCACAATGCATTTGCATCGCAGCACCCATTTTTCAGCATCCGAATGGTTAGAGTTCAAAAAGTAGATTTATTCTTTATTTCAAAGCTAATAAGATCGTGAATGGATTGGGCGTGCGTTCTCTTGAGAAATTACTCTTAGTGTAGAGTATACTTGGTATAACAACGGCCACATACTCACGAATTATAAAAAATGGTCGACCATTTCTCACGACACTTGAATCGGAACACATTATTGTGTAACTCATACATAAGTTCATTACACGAAACAAAACAACTCACTCATTTCAAGATTTGTTCCGGACGTCGAATACCACACCTCAATGGACATTAAGGACGCCAAATTTTGCAAACCTCAATACAGGACGTGTTTATATCGTCACTTTTCGATTGGAGGGTTATAATATCATTAACCGACTTTAAAAGGAAGAAGCACCCAATCACATTTTATTTTTGAAGACTCCTATAACATTATCTAAATCCATTAAAAATTGTAGGAGATGGAATACGTCACTCATTAACATACATTTGGAAAAGGTTATATATGGTTCATGTTTTGAAAAAATAATTTATTTTCTTATAAAACAACAATAATTTTTCAAAACCTAAAACTTCCTACAAAATCTCGACAAAAATGGAAATATAAAGATCTTTTCATTATTCTATTCCTTGCAGATTTTTAATGTAACGAATTTTTATATAGTTTTGATTAAATACTTCTCATCACTAATATTATTTTTAAAATAAGAAAATAAATATTTCTGTCATTATAAAGTTCGTTGCAAGGCTGTCCCGTGCAATCCAGAATAGTTGGAGGCCGTGTTCGAAATGTAAGTGGGCTAATTTGTTGCGTACAACAGATTTATGACTGGGAAGGTGCTCGTATTGAAAGCAAGAACACAGTAGGCAGGGAAAACTGTTAATGTGCAAGACTTAACGATGACGATAATGAAATTCTTGTTACCCACTTGAACTCTTACAAAAATTTGTGAGCACCGAGGGTTACAGTGTTACATGTCTGAGTTCGTGATCTGAACTATTGTTTTGAAGACCACTTGCGCAAATCGTACGTGTGGCTATTTATGTAAATTGTGTTTACGAGTCTAATGTAACAGTGCAAAGCCTTTCATTTTATAATTATCCCTCTTAAGCACATTACCTTGTAACGGTTGACATTTTACCAAAACTGGTGAGAGTTTTTAGCTTCAGTTTCTTTACTGCCGCAACTACGGTTTAAACACTTGGCTTTGAAATAATAATAGGACGCGTGGTATAGCTCGGCGTAATATACCTACATTTACATCAATTATAACTGGCAAAGTAGGTCTTGAGTATGAAAATGCATCAAACTCATGTCAGGTTGTTGTTTAAGTGCCTTTTACGTTGTTCGGTCTATATTGCTAGTAATTTCGAAACCTATAAATTTAACAAGTTGAAAGTCAAGTGCATCCCGTTATTCGGGCTTAGGTCATGGCACACCAGCGCATGTGTGTCGAGGCCTTGTCCTGCGACAACTGGTACGCGCAACCGCTCGCACCTTCCAATAAACAACTATAATTAATACCAGTAGACGCGTTAAACTTTTAGTTAACATCGCCATGTAGATAGCCTTACGCGTGAAATCACGAAGCGTTTTGTGTCCAATCTGTTTACTCGACCATTACATGTACCTACACAGTATTATGAATATTTTCCGACGACCTCTACTTCGATAAACGTTTATTCGTAAGTGCTTTACGGTTTGACAGCGTATATTCCAGAGGCTCTGTATTCACAATTTGCACCACTTGCTCTGTCGTAACGTAAGTGTTCAGTGGAACGATACCTTCATTGTTATAAACAGATTCTAAAAAACCCATATTTTTTTATTTGTTGAAAGTGTTTCATCCCGTTTGCGGCGGCTGGCGTTTTCTTTTATTAAATGCTATAATAAATCAAGATAAAAGCCTCTTTCTTCCTAGGAAAAGCAGATATCAATTTAACAGAACAATGCTAAGAGAGTGTCACGGCGGTCACGCGATACTCGCACGGACGCCGGACATACTCGTAATAACCAGTTATTAAGGTCTATTGTATGAACGCCCGCAATATTTAAAAAAAATATTCAGGAAAGTAATACAAAAATGTAGGTAGGTAAATTTTCAACGGATTTCCGACTAATAATCATTTTTTTAATTTTAACAATATTTAAAAACATTGCCTCGTTGGTCGAGCGGTTGCTAGCGCGACTGCCGATCGGGAGGTCCTGGGTTCAAATCCCGGGTCGGG
>DWEM01000137.1:0-24021 GCA_018245935.1 Agara belti belti
CATGTGATAACATCATTGCACCCGTAACGCCACCTGTAGTGTTTATTTGATTTAAACGTGTTTTCCTGTGTAAATTCGATGTTTTCCCGCCAAAAAGAGTAGCCTATGTCACTTTCCAACCCTTCAGCTATCTCCACACCAAAAATACACACACACAGTTCTCTGTGTGCAGCAGTGGAACAATACAAGGGTCGGAAAAAATTCTAATGTCTTTTAGCCGCTGTTGTAATAAACAATTTGATCTGATATCACACAAAAAGAACGCTCGCTCTTCGTCACAAGTAGGTATTTCCAACCGGAGCAACTCGAAAACACCACCCTTAAGACCTTTATTAATATTGACGTCTATAATACCACGTTACGTATGAGATACGGTTTCATATCGGTATCCTTGATCAAAACTGCCATCTCCGATGTATTAAAGATTTGTATGAAAGATTTTGGCAAACATGGAACACTATCCAGCGGTTTTCCTATATACGGCCCTTACTTACGTTAGTCGTAACTACATGTGTAGTTATAACAAGTGATATTTATTTGTTAGTTTGTAAAACCGACATTTTGAAAGTCACAGGTGTGCGCGGATTTGAAGCGAACCCAGGGGATTGAGACATTGAAATGAGAACCACTAAGCTATCACTCATAACAATGAATTAAAGAAATACCAGTATTTACTGTTAAGTTACGAGTACATTGCATCCTGATATCACAAGTTGTCTTTTGAACTGCGCACTGCTTTAAAGGGTACTTTTTTTCAAATTGCAACCTTTCGAAAGACAAATTGCCTAAAATTGCTATCACGTCGAGATGCATTATGCCAAAACCCTCCATCTCACAATCAGTGGCAAATGCATTGCGATTTGTGTTGCTAATACGACCCGGTTACAGCGGACACATCGCGACTTTGCGAAATGCCACTGAGCGGTTTTGCCATTTTGCTATTTTGCCATTTTGCCATTTTACCATTTTGCCACTTGACAACATTCAGATAACCCGCACGGAGATTGTTTTAGCTTCAATGCATCTGACGTTTGCTTTCTTAAACAACGTTCTTTGTTTATTATCTGGGGTTGTAAAGATTTGAACCATACACCAGAAAACTCGTAACTGCCTTTTAAGTATTTTTATTATCTTTTTTTATGTTTTCCTTAAATTGTAAAATAAAGCAAGCAGATCCCATCCGTATTAGTGGTGATTCTCGCATTGAAATCGAGATAATTGTCAATTGTCAGATAGTTGTCAATTGTTAAGTGCTAGAAATCCATGGAATAGACGATTGCGGAGTTAGAATTTCAGTATAAAATAGAACACAACATTAAATGAGACCACAGATGCAAAGGTACCGTTAACTGCTTGGTTGATATGCTTTTTGTTTTTTTTTGTGTCTTCCAGAATAACATTGAGGCAGATACTAACTAAAATACTGTTTGATTTGAATTTCGATCAAAAATATATTTCATTACTAGTTGTTCCCGTGACGTCGTCCGCGTCACTTCATATAGTTCTAAAATAAAAGTAGTCTCGTCTCGTCAAAGTCTTTCCAGCCGTTCCAAAGTTTAGCCGGAACAAACAGACAGACAAGAATTCTAAAAAAAAATATTTTGGTATATATATGCATACATATGCATTTAGTAAAAAATGGTTATTTTAATATTACAAACAGACACTCCAATTTTACTTATTTATATAGATAAGTCAATGTCGCAACCATATTGCCCTTAATATCTTTTTTGCATTACTAAATATTCAGAGATTTTCATTAACGCTTAAAATGTACGATATTTTCAACATTGTCGCCACAGACGGGGGATGAGCTGAGATTATAAGCTTATTTATTTATGAAATATAAACTAGGCTAGGATTAGTACGTAGGTAGGTACTTAACTATGCAGGTACTGCGTACTTCGCTAAATATTCTTCTGTACCATACATATGTAAATTTATTAGCGGACAGTGGTTTTTATCTAGATAAGCTATTACCATGAATGATTGTAACTAATTCGTAGCCAAAAATGGAAACGTACATACATAATAATTCCTATAAACTCGTATGCGGTTTTGTTTGTTTTGATTTTGTTGAAAAATTTTCATCCAATTTGTTTTTGTTAAAAAATATTAAACAAAATTACATCCTTCGTTTCGTCCTAACATTGATTTCATCAAATGAACTTTCAGTTACAACACGTATATTAGATAAGTCTATGTTTAAGCGAAATGCAAATTGATCGTAATAATGCATTTTCATTTTCTGTTGTAACGATTTTAATGTAACGTTTTTGATTTGCAGGCCTCAGGAAAGTCTACCCGTACTACTTCACGTTTACGACCTTCACCAAAGGCCGGTGGGTCGGCGAGAAGATCCTCGACGTGTTCGCGAGGGAGTTCAGGGCGCACCCGGCAGCTGAGTACGAACGGTGCATCAGGGCGGGCACCCTCACCGTCAACTACGAGAGGGTGGACCCCGACTACAGGCTCAAGCACAACGACCTGCTCGCCAACGTGGTCCATAGGTATAACCCTACATCCAGTCAGCTTCAGGCGTCCCGTTGAAATTTGATAAGCGTCAAACGCATTTCTCTATTCTACAATTTACTGTCAATCGGTGTGAACTATTCCATTGTACTTTTGCATCAATTCGGCGCCGACGTCGTTATGTTTCAGTATTAATTGGATTTCGATCAGCCGCGGCAATGATTGTAGATAGCATTACGAGACAGTATATGATACCATTATCTGGCACTTCACTCGAGACCTTTTCGTTACAAACGTCGCTTTTTTCGACACGGAACATCGCCGCGGCACGTGGTCGTGTACCTTAGAAAGTGTCGGCGGGCACTCGTGAACGTTCTAGCAAGTTCTAAATAACATTAACGATGCCGTCTTCTGTCTTGTCCTCTATCTTCTTTACGTACCGAGCGGCTTGCGATATCGCCGCAAACACAACCGTCTCGTTGCGATCAGAATTTATTTCATCGATTCGAAAATTGTGAATTTATACGCGTAAGGTGAAATGGATTTTTCGCGCGAAGGACTTTGGCGTTTGGTGGGATTCAAAGCTTGTTTGTATATACGAGCCCTTAGCGATGTAATATAGGTGAATCCTCAATAATTCCAAGCACCCGATGAGCATGCGAGTGCACCGATTTCAATTACAACCGCTATATCGATATCACTTTTGTACCGGTCCCGTTAACCGTTCCGCCGTTTTGGACACGTTTGGATCTATCAATACGTTCCGCGACTGTTTGTTATTACTGTTATTACATTCGCTCACGCATGTTCATTCGTTGTTATGGTATTATCTTGTCTGTATTTCATAAGGCACTACCGACTCACGGGCGCGACGGACTCTGAGCAATCAATTAACATCGTAGTTTCCTCGCTGAAAGTCACCTACCTGCGTCGCCGTTGATATCAACCGCGTCTCCAAACCCGAAAACGCGTTAAAATTACGCTTAATAACACTTACTATTCACTATTTACTTTTATTGTTAACTAACTTTTACTTTTAATATTAATTATGCGAAGAGAGTAGCAAACGAACAGTGCACCCTAACATTGGCAATTATTGTAAATTCATTTAGTAGTGTTATGTGTGCATTTGTGAAATTGAATTTGTGATGAATGAAAGTCGTTTCTACTGGAAAATGAATGCCGGTAACGTTTACTTGAGTATCGTCAGATAACGGTGCGACGATGCGGCTCGACTCGTTACCATTTTCCATTGTGACCGTAACAAAGCGGCCGCGTCGCTTAAACTCCTTCGGGCGTAATGCGCGGGAAAAGGGGATTTAGCGCTCGGCTAACAAACGAAGCTCCATTACACTCAGAAACGTACGGATGCAGGTGGGGTTCTATTTTAAGCGCGGTTGCAAGTCAGCGCTTGTGTAAATAAATCACCCGTGCGTAATGACAACTGTATTTTTGGAGCGTTCCGTTTTGGGTCCCATAGGGTTGTCACCGATGAAATATTAGGGACTTTATGTTACATTAAATTTTTCCGATCGACCCAGTGATTTCTGTATATACATATATGATAAAATTAAAATCAATATGATTGCATGCGTACGCAGACTTTTCTTTCTATAAGTTTCATTTCCAAAAAAATATTTTCAAGTGAAACATTTTTTGTTATATTCTGACAAATTTTGTGAGCGCTCGAAGCGTCTTAATAAGCGGACGTATTTGTTTGCCACTCAAAATCACTCTGGAATTTACTTTTTTCCGTACTTACAATTTAAGGGAACACTGCATACATAACTCCGTTACGTACTTGAGTAATTCCGCTTAACCCTATGCGTACCGTTTGCTTAACAACAGAGCGATGTCTGTTCAGCACGCGTCGTAACCGACCGCCCGTCTACAATTGCTCAGCGTCCCGGCCGCCCTACCGACCGCCCGCCTGACGTGTGTATCGTTGCAGGCACGAAGTACCGGTGACCAGCCAACCGATCACCCTCGTACATATCGACGAGGACATTGTGGTTGTCAACAAACCAGCCTCTATCCCCGTAAGTGGCAATTGAGACAGCCATTATTATGTGTACGCTTTTCACACTGCGCTCGGCTCGACCGGATTTGGAGGGTAGTCGGAAATTTCGCCATTCTAACAGTTGTGACTTAAGCAACGATATCAAGTAGCCGTTCAGTTTTATTTTAACGTAGGTAACAACAAATAATATGGACTCGAATCTTTTACGCACATTATACGGGTCTGATTTTTATTTTCGCTACCGATAACCACTGAACTAAAAACGGTGGCTCAAACATTTTTACAAACTAAATAAAAATGTAAAACCTCAAAATTTTAATTATGTAATGATAATATTGCTTCATTATTTTTTTCACTATCTTTGACATGTAGATACAACTCTATTCATAAACATTATTTTATATCGAATGTTTTGTCCTTTTCTGTTATATTGCGGTAGCTCTCGGAAAGAACAAGACAAAACATACTATACTAATGAATTATAAAAAAGATTTGAAATAATTTTCTCTATAACAAAAAGGCGCTAAAAATAAAAACTTAATAGCTATTTGATATCTACAACGTCGTTTTAATTATAATACACGTATTTCGTTTGCAACAGTTACACCGAATCCGGTCGAGCATTTATCTATTATTTCCTTTTGTTCGTGTGCATGATATGCTTATTAACAGCCTAGTACGAGTAAATGGTAGTTGTAGATTGATTGTTGTAGAATTAATGGCATAGAACAGAGAGATAGCAGACGCGCGACCACACTACACAAGCCGCTTTTATACCTACACCCACTGACATTTAGATTAGCTACTCATTTTGACAATCTACTGTCCGGAGTACTAACGAAACCGATGAGAGTATAGCAAGCGTGATCGTATTACGTAAACTTGCAATAAAATTATTGTGATTGGAGTCTGCACTATGTGTATGTGTTATTAAGTTCACATGTGATAGTATGTATATTAAAGACTCAAGCCAAGTATATTGCCTCGCTACTAAGTATGTTTTATGAATTCAGCGGAAAAATTCCATATTAAAGAGCCAGAAAGTAAAAGCGCTGTACTTGGAAACTTCGAAATGTTTGAAGAATTTGACTCGTAACGGTCACGTATCCATTGGTCAAACTATAGTTAGTTGGTCCAAATCCTTTGTCGATGCCCACCGCATCTGAGCCACAAGCGTTCCACGAACGTTATTCGAAATTCAAAATTCGAAAACTCTTCCACCCGCTTCCGTCCAGATCATATGAATGGCACCTCTGTTATCTCTCTAATCTGTGGTGGTGTCTTCACGGAGAAGTCCTGTAGTCGACGTGTCAGATACAAATACATTAATATCCGTTTGTATGTTTGTACGTTCGTATATCAATTTAAGGTGTACATTGTATATAGGGAACTGGTAGCGTTCACTACAACGCGACTGAGGTGAGTATTTAGTATTTAGACATTTTCTTATAGATATACTTCCTTAGCTATATTTTTTTTTTATAAATGGTCCTAATGTTTAAACTGTATTTTTTCCCGATACTTATTGGTCCATTTTGGACCCGTCTCCTCTCGTAGTGAGAGGGTTTTAGGCCGTTGGCTATCACGCTAGCTAAGTGCGGATTGGTAAACTTCACACACCTCAGAAACATACATTTTTACAGCGCACTTTAGGTTTGCGGGTTTCTTCGTGACTCTTTCCATCACTCTTATAGCGAATGTTATTAAAATTTTAAAATAAACGCACGTCCAATATAACCCGTCACGATTTGAACGTGGACCTAAATGAATGCTGAATAGCAAAATCAATATATTTTTTAATTACTACCTGAGCTGACTGTAAAATATTTAACAAGCAGACGATCACCTAATGATTATTGCCATCCATAAAATACGTCACACGTTAAGGGGGAGGAAGGGGGGTCGACGAATTGTGACATTATGTAACAGGGGGCCCAAATTTCGTGACATCACATTTTTTCAAAATATGATATTTCATATGTAAGTAATTTAAATAATTTCGGAACACTGCCGTTTTCATTTCATAAATTACTAAATGTTGAATTGCAAAATATGTGACATCACTCTATGTAGGGTGGGTCTCACAAATGTGACCAGCTGTGACAAAGACGGGGGGGGGGAATCCAAAAAAGCTGAAATTTGTGTGACGTAATCTATGGATGGCCCCTTAGTGGTCAGCGTCACCGATGGACATGTGCAGTATCAGAGGACTTTGGAAGGAGATATCTTTCCACGCCTTTTTTACGAGCGCCGCGTCATAGCGCTCCGGAAATACTTCAATTGGAATTTCATTTGACCGTTAATTAAAATTTACTCAACATTGAGTGGATATCCGTCACTTACGTTCCAATTTCCAATTAAATTCAATGTAAATTTAGTAAAATTCATTTCGCTTGCGCATAAAATACATATAACTCCGTGGATTTATTGGAATTTAACGAACAAGCGCTTTGATGTAATCGATGCACATCCGTTGTATTTTAAGCTGAGAATGTCTAATTGGAAGGGTTTGTCTTGATAGAGGTAACGAACGATTTGGTTTTAGTGTGAACTGAGTAGCAAGCTATTTGCAATCCGCAAATCTCGAATAGGTCTGAGCGAATAGGATTGTTACTGTCGCTTGGCGCAGTTGGCGCAGCTTAACCTCGCGGTCGAGTGGTTAGAGACCCTGACTGCAAAAACGGAGGTCGTGGGTTCGATTCGGAATGAAATACAAATACTTATATACGTGATGAGCCCCAATGTTATTATTTTATATACTACATAATATATGCTTCTAGCTGTTTGGTTACTATAAGACAAGCTTAACCTAGTTTAAGGATCGAATGGCCTAAAGGATGTCCCGATTAATACGTACATAGGTATGTATTTGTTTGTGTGTGTGACATATGTATGTATAGCAACAGTGTGATTGAACGATTAGTTGGACTAAAACCTTGACGTTAAAATAAATATTATTGAACTATACCGCTGGTAACGAATCATTTTTTTATTGCGACTTCTTTTATTGGTCGTATATTTATTTGCGAATCGATTCTGAAATAAAAATATTTTAAGCGTTATTTTCTGGTCAAATCTCCTAATAATCCAAGATTACATAACAGAAAGCGTTGGAATTCCACAAACAATAAGATTGATTGGAAACATACATGACCTAGATTTTCTAAACGTAAGTTCTCAAATCGGGACACTTGGGTATTACATGTGGCAGGTAAATGTATACCTAGGGTAAAGGTAAGTAGGTAGGTATAGGTAAGTAAGTAGGTAAGGTTTCATATACATTTGTAGGCACTGAAAACCGATATGAAAGCTGAGGGTACTTAGTGATATTACTAGTGCTAAGTCATGGACATTTTTGTATGTAGGTGCTCCGCCAAAGCCGCCGCCGACTCTTTGAGTTTCTGTGGCATATAGGTATAAGTAGGTGTGTACCTACCTATTTTATTTAGTACTACGTGGAAATTAGCGGTCTACATAATAAAAACTTGTAGGATTTTCGGAAAAATATAGACCCTATCATGGCGAATTAAGGAAGTTAATATCCGTTTCTAAAGACTCCGAGGTGACGACTGTTTTTTTCTTTATTTTGATAAAAAAAAAATTATAAATATTTTTTTTTTTTTTAAATTTAAATTGTTAGCCATTGTATAATAAGGTCATTGCGCATACGTCTTTCTTTCGTCAAATTTTCTTTCAATAAGGTAGGTACACACTACAGCGGATTTTAACAGGCTTTAATACAGTTTACTATTTTCTTCCGTTAATTTTTCAAATTCAAAAATATCCATTTGTTAGGTTCGACCGTGTTCAGTGTTGAACTATTTTTGCATATTTTGTTTTATTGTTGAATAGATTTGAGCGCTTTCGCTATTTGTAAGTTTCACGAGTAAATGTTATTCCGTTCGGAATTTATTGCGGGAATATTTCATGTAGCCGAGGCTCTCCCGTGATGGGGGAATTTCTTAAGAAACGCCTTCAATATCTCGAAGGGGATTGAATAACAGAATCCTGCTACGCCTCGTTTTTACTTTACGTGAAATATTGTTCAGTGTTTACTGTAAATTAATATAGGTACATACATATGTATGTAGAAGCGGATAACATTTGATTGTCATATTGCGAAGATTAGTGCGAATGAAGCTTGGGTAGCTAAGCGTTCTAATAGACAGTACTTAGGCGCCGAAGTCGACTTATAACTTCCGAAGTGTGGTTTCGGCACCAACGTCTCTCTCTCTCTCTCTCTCTCTCTCTCTTTCTCCCTCTCTCTCTCTCTCTCTCTCTCTCTTTCTCTTTCTCACTCTCAATAACCACAATGTAAAGAATGCACGAAACGTTTGCTCAAACACGAACCTCAGATCCCGGATGGTCAGACTGAATTATCAACCACTGCGCTATCATTGCCAGATTCCATAACAGGAAACGAATTTTTTTTTAGTAATGTTAATCACCTATCATCATGATTTAGTTCAATTTGGTTCAAGTAAGTTGCACATTGACATCTTGAACTGAAATTGGTTTGTATGGGCTTTATATCGCCTGATATCTTTAATATCTTATTAAGAACAGGGAACCATTGCGAGCTTAAATGAGGGCTGTTGAAGGTTTTTTGTTCGATAAACAGCGACGATATATCACACGATCGCACACGCGGACCTCCCGGCGGCATTGCATCCATCACTTTAATTGGACATGCTTACTCATTTGGCACTCGCGGGAAGCTCGGCCACATTTAGCCGATTGCAACGCTATTGACATCGATTCGATCGAGCATCTTCAAGAACGGTACTAATTCAATTCTTCAAAGAGACTTAGTTAAGTTACGTTGCTGCAAATGTCCATGAGCGATGGTCTTATCCTGGTGCTGCTTATTATCCGGTAGCCAGTATGCCAGTTTGATGGGCTAAGTTTAAAAAAAAGCTGATAAGTCACAATCAGGTGTTGTTCCTGTTATGCGATTGTAGAAAGGTCAATGAACCGGATGGCGAATTCGTCGTATCCGCAAAACCGAACGGTTCGTCCGATTTAATCGAATGTGATGCGTCCCTAACATAAAAACGGTCAGCCCTTGCAGTTGATGGGAACGTAATAAATAAGAGCGTCGTACAAAGAGGTTCTTCTTTCGTTTCTTTTGCACCACCCTGTATTTGATTGCGTTAATTTATTAAGATCCAGCAATGCGCCCGCGGTCTAATTTGACGTGCGTGACCGCGCCGCTGCACTTGAATTCCGAATAAAAATGGCCCGCTAAAAAATGAAAATGGAAATGAGTTATTTGCGCAAAAATTTCTCACTGCCCAACGAGTATGGCAATATTAAATTGCATTCGAGGTTATTACCGAGACACCAGCTGAGCTCGAGAATGTGGTAGGAAACAAAAAAGCCTCGCTTTGATGATGCACTCGAATTCACGCTCGATTTGATTTTGACTAGTCAAACGTTATCTTTACGACAAACGTATGTACGAACATAACCTGAAAATTAGATAGTTAATCAAGGAAATATAAAAATTAAAGAAGATATAATTGTTTTTCACACTGACTAACTTTAGTAGATAAAACCTTTTAAAGTCATAATAAGATGATAATAGATGTGAGTTTTATGTAGTTCAAAACTAATTCCTTGTCTAGGAAACAATTTAATACACTTACAATCAGACGACTAACTACTTAACTTACTTTTTATGTAACTCTTTGTACCATAGATATACTCACAGTAAATCATTCATCTATCTAGTTATCCAATTTAGGTTTTTTTTACATCCGCCACTGTTTGGCCAGTATTGTTCATGGTACTTAGTTATTTCGTTTTCTCTTCCCTCTTTTCTAAAGTCATCATTTTCTATTTATCTTAATTGTGCATTTGAAATGTAGTTACTTTTTTTCAAATTTTGGAATTGCAATACAATAACAGATCGAATTTTAAAACATATTAAATTAACACCAAACCAAAAAAGTAACATATAGTAGTTACTTAGACACTAATATCGAAATCGATAATAGCAAAACTCTAAATAATCACTCAATGATTGTTACCTTAAAGCCGATGAAATTAAAAAGACTACTTGATGCAAAGCCATATATACGAACGAAGTACCTACATACCAATTCACACGCCAACAAAAAGCGATCCGAGAGAGCATCGCGGAACGAACTTGGCGATCATCTACATCACAATGAAAATGACAATGTACATGAGCATGAGACAAAACGGGTAACGCAATGTTGTGGGTGCGTCAGGCACGAGACGCCCGTGCTCGCCAGCGAGCTGCGCATCGTGTACGCGGACGAAGAGCTTCTCGTGTTAGACAAGCCTTGCTCGTTGCCGGTGAGTCGCGCCCTCCCCTGCTGCCTCACTTAGCGGTGCCTCCTTTATCGCACAGACTTGTACGGTGGCTAAGCGGTGAGCTAACACTCTTGTCGGTGCGTCGGCCGCGAGACGCCCGTGCTCGCCAACGACCCGCGCGAAGAAAGGACTAGTCGTTCTTTACGAGCCATTCCAGTTACCTGCGCCCTTACCTCCTAGCCATACATTATACCTTACTTAATAGAGCATACTCCTATTTTAATCTTTGATTACTGCATTCTTTTACTGGGACTGTAAGGCAGTCAGTAATTCACTAAAAACTCAACAAAACACAAGTTGTAAATTCTGGGCCATGATTTCGTACAAAATTTTTATGTTTACACAAATATTAAATATTCGCTTATGTTGTAATAATAATTTTTAAATCGTATGAGTACTTTAAGTTGAAAGGGCAGGTAAATCAAAATAAAGCTTAAATTATCAGATCAAAAGCAAATGCAGATAGTATATTTTAAAACACAGAAGTATGTTCGAAAAATTCAATTTGCAAAACTTGCCACAGCCACTACGAACGCAAACAAAGTCTCAAGATTACGTCCTCTATTCGACATGTTACAATTTCCCAAGAGGAGCTCAGCTCGCTAAGTTCGGTAACGGGGTCCGACGCAAGATTGTGATCTGCACAAAAGTTTGCGACTGAGAGAACACTGCGAACAGATCTGTGATTCCGTCCTCGATAATTCCACTTGGAAGTGGACCACAAACTTTAAGGAACGATACACGAGGACAAGCAACTTTAACTTTCACCCTTACTGTTTGCGGTGCTAATACAACACTGAACAATTCTCTTTTCAATATTCAAAGCGTCCAAATCAATAACCCGTTCATACGTAATTGGCGTAACCACGATAATGAGTAAATTCAATAAAGATAACCAAACAAGCAACAAGTATTGCGCTGTACAAAAGAGGTTTTGCAATATTCAAAAGGGAATCGAATCAGTAAGCGAACAAATAAATGACTTCGAGCGCTGTATTCCAAAAACCAAATGTAATCCCACATACCTGTATAAAATACCTGCATGACTATTGATGTGTTACTTAACTCAAATATCCGACATCCCTTAATTAACCCCACATCAAAATCGTAAAACAAATGTATACAATTAATTTAACAGTTCATAAAATTCTCTAGTTTGAAAGTTATAGTGTGCAGCTTTTTATTCGTCTCATGTAATTATCATCACCGCTTGCTTTGCTTATAAGAACGCTTAAATAAAAATGCAATTATAAAAACACTATTTTTATTATCATAATTATTATACGATATAAATTGCTTATAATTTTTAAATAAAATGACGCTTTTAAAAATTTACAATTTAAAAAAGATGTATTTAATGAGTCTCGTATAATTGACGATGTAATTTTTGATATCACATTGAATACAGTCAATTTAGAAGATGCAAATGTAAATAATGAATGGGTGCAAGTAAATATGAATAAACATTGAAGTGTTGATCTAACAGGTGCACCCATGCGGTCGATACAGACACAACACGGTCGTGTTTATTCTCGCCAAGGAATACAATTTGAAGAACCTGCGGACCATTCATCGGTTGGACAGGCTAACGTCAGGTGATATGAAGATATTGATGTTGCCACTATAAAAATAGTAGAAGCCACTAACGATCTTGCGTTCGATGTTCAAGTTGAAATCCCTACTGCTAATGTAAATGCGAATGTGTATTTCTTGATTGGTCCTTCTTTCTCGTCACAATAGACTAACGAATTGGTGTGATTTTTTGCGTTGATATAGTTTATGAGCGGTAGAATGATAAAGGCTGTTTTATATCCAAAAAGATCACATAATTTTCTAGGGGTGGAAGGATGTGATTAGAAAGGGAACACTGGCAATTTTTTCTGCTTGTTGTAATGTAACATTAGCAAGCCTTTTTTATTAATTAAATGTAGAAAATTTGCTACGGTAATGTAACATTACTATCTCGATTCCTTGCACAATTACACTAAAAGGGACGTCAGAAATTAAATACAAGACAATAAACGGAAATCTTTTAACACCAGGGCTTCTACTATTCGGAAGAAGTCCAAAGAAGGCTAGACAGATGGAACATCAGATCAGAAATCGCCAAGTACAGAAGGAATACGTTTGCAGGGTTGACGGTGCTTTCCCAGAGTAAGTATGCAAGTTAAAACCGTGTGTAACGCATTTTTTTTAATTTTGACATCCCTAGCTGTTTATGTGAACAAGAACATGAAGCAAAAAATTACATTTATTTTGTATGACGTTTACTTATTTCGGATAAATATAACACTAATATAAATATAACACTATACTGTAGTACTATGCTACCCTGGATACGGATGCTAACCTTGTTTCTTATAAACAGTGAAGAGATAGAATGTCAGGAGCCGATAGAGGTGGTCAGCTACAAGATAGGAGTGTGCAAGGTGTCGCCGAAGGGTAAGGACTGCTCGACGATGTTCAAGCGGCTGGGCTTCAACGAGAGGACCAACACGAGCGTCGTGCTCTGCAAGCCGAGGACCGGCAGGATGCACCAGATTAGAGTGCACCTGCAATATTTAGGTGAGTTGAAAGAATTAACAAGTATCAATCCTCCATTGTTGCTACGACAATAGTAGTGAGAAGTAATAGACAGAAGAATAGATTCCGAATATTTTTCTAAAGTACAATATTTTAAAACAGGTTATCCGGTGGTCAACGATCCTCTATACAACCACCCAGTTTTCGGACCTCTTCGCGGCAAAGGTGGCGATACAGGTGGCAAGACGGACGAGCAACTTGTGCGCGACCTCATAGCTATCCACAACGCGGAGAACTGGCTCGGTGTGGACGCTGCAGACGACGACCTGCTGTTCTCAAAACCAGTGCCCGATGATAAAGGTAAAAACGAAGTCAAAATTATCTAGGGAATTTACTCTATAGATAGAACTCTCGCGAAATTCATATTTAATTTATATGCAAACATTATTTGTGAACAAACAACAATAAATGAACGATTTGTACTATCTCCTATAAATCTATCCTTTATTTGGTATCCTGGCAAAGTTATTCATCCCCCTTAAGTTTTCATCCGTGTACTCATCGTGCACTCTATTTCATTATATTTCCAGGAATTTCGATGATATTGCTTGTCTAGCGTTGAAGAGTTTATATTGTAGTATTTCCACATTTTCTATACTTATTAATGCACAAAATAATAGATAGAATCAATGATTTTGGTAAATTTACAGATCATTACGTAATGTTGTGATAATTTTTTGTATGTATTTTTATATCAAGAACTTTACTGAATGGATTTTTATTCATTATATTCGTTTAGTATAAATCTTTACCGAACTTCCATTATATTTGTACGTTTGCTATAATTTCAATTTATCATTTTAATTCATTCAACTTACGATCGCTATGAAGCCATGAAAAATATCTCGAATCTCGTTCGTCCTTTGAAGTACGCGGCGGAATGCATTTTCTTGAAAGCTTCATTATCTGGCTCGCGCGGAACGCTAAAAGCTAACTGCAATTTAATATATTTCAACATAAATTATGCGCAACACACCGCAACCACGCCCGTATGAATAATGGGCGTATAAAGAAAGATATTGCAGTGCTCCTTGATGGATATGGGATAATTAATTTCACATTTTTTCCTGTTGCTTCATTATTTAGAGATCCTTGAGTATTTCGGTCACGTTGACGGCAGTGGTAGCAATCGAGTGGCAAATTCGAGGGGAAGAGGCCACAAGAACGAATCGCGATCCGACAGAACCATCACGCACCGGGGAAAACCGAAACCGATGACGTCACATCGTGTCGGACAGAATGATCCATAAAGGAACTCACGAACCTTTATAGTGACAAAACAATGGATGAAGGAGAATTCGGAGATGCGATTCATGAAATCTATCGTATGACATGTTCTTTTAAAATTGAATATCTATAATCGGTGCAGACTAGATAATGATAATCATCCATTTGCCAGGTATTATATAAAATACATATACCAAATTTCAAAGTTCACGGTTCATTATTTTCTGTAGTTGGTGAAGACGAATGCGACACTGGTCCCGCATCGAGAGAGTCTTCTCCAAGGCTTGAATCGCCGGCGCCCGGACTAACACCATCTATTGTTATGACGCGTACGTATAATACTACAATTTCAGTTTTAGACTTTGAATTAGTATAGGAATTTGACAAGTTTATATGTATGCTCATTATCATCGACCGCTTTATCCTTCCTCCTGTTAGTTATTACGGACTTACTTAGAGAATCCGAAAATTTAAGAGCCCGCTTTATCACGGTGTCCAAATGCGGATTAGTGGATCTCAAACACTTTATAAAACGTTATGAAAGCATTTAAGACTTCCTTACGATGTTATCTATTGGCTCATATAGCTTTTCCAATTCTATTTCCAAGATTTCACCCACCTTCAATTTGTCACCATCGCCATGGGTTGACTGGTAGAGAATGCCACTAGGCATTAAGTCCACCCTTTGTACAACTTTCAAGTTTTAGGTGTCGCAAAAAAGTGTTAATAAATAAATAAATAGCTCCCGTCTTGTTGTGTATGATCAATTCCAACCAACCACACGTTCTTGGCCCCTGCCCCGCAGCGACGCTGGCGAGCCCGGTGCGCGGGGTCGACTTGCCGACCGACGCCCCTTCGCCCGTCGCCTCGCTCACACTCAACGAAGACTCCAACGACGCTAAGGTAACTAACGTTAACGCTATCATCGCTGAGTCTCATTAATTCCTTTCATACCCTTTGGACTTCTTTAGGGTTCGATGCTCGTAAAATTTTTCCTTAATTGCCATTATGTTCTATAGAGAAACTGTCCACTAAATTTCAATTGTATAACATTGGATTTCTTAATGAAATACTTAGGGAGATAATTTACTTGAACTTTTTTCCTAGCCGAAATTTATTCAAGAAGAAGCTACCGGCTGAATTACAATTTTGTGACCTTGCATTAATTGTTCGACTGTTTTAGGGGTTGATGTAAAACGAGTAACTTATTCCAATTGCTTATTACAGTCCATTAGGTTGATAAAATTGGGATTCCGTTGCTCGAACAATTAAAAGATGAAACGGTCTAATAATCTTTGACTCCAGCCAAGAGCCAAATTTCCTGAATAAAGATTGACGCGGCTCGACTTGGCTCCACGAAAACCATTATCAGAATTGAATATCAATTTATTTCTTAGAAACTAATAATTGATAGGCAAAGTTTTGGTATCCATAACAAGTCTTACTGCTAGTAATGTTGTTAAACAATTACTAGAAATTTAACCGTAAAATCCATCGAGTCTAATTCGCGAACAGTTAAAGCAAGGGAAATAAGAAAAGAAATTTTATTTGATAAAAGTACATTCAGAAATAGCACTTTGAATAAAGGATTCAGTATGGCAATTATCGGACGTGCTTTCCAAGGATCACCTAATAACTGGCAGGGTATTAAGCATAATATTAATCTAGTGCCAAGATATTAGACAAAATCATCCAACATGTCCATCTCTGATCACAGTCAGACAAAGTGACCGTGGCCACACAGACTGGCTGCAACCCGGTCGGCACCAGCTCGTCTTCAGCCGGCGCTGTCTCCGCGGGCACAGATTGTCTATCTCCAGATCCCCACTGCTACGAGTGCCGCGTGCGATACAGGGACCCGAGGCCCAGGGATCTCGTTATGTACCTCCACGCCTGGAAGTACAAGGTATTGTCAATTTCCACTGATTTATTCAAATAATTAGCTTGAAACCACTAAAGAAGGAACAAGACATTCGATAAAAAATAGTTTGACAATTTTTCTGTCTTTGGAATATTTATCATCTTTATTGTATCTGTTTTATTCATTCGGTTTACTTAACTATATTGTAACTTTTCTATTTAGAAGTTTATCGATTGTAATAGTTAAAAATAATTCACAAATGTTAGGTCTACTGACTTGAGTTATTCCGTGTGCCCAGGGCCCCGGCTGGGAGTACGAGACGGAGCTCCCGCAATGGGCGAGCGTGGATTGGGAGGAGCCGGACATTTCATAGTCGTACGAATTTAACGAGCCTCGCGTCCGTTACGCCAACCATCTAGCGATCGGGCCGGACCCCAGCACGGTGTGGATCAAAACGCAGAAGCGAACGCAACGCCATCACCAACACCAGCGACGCCACCAGCGACGGCGGCGCCAATGACGTTTCGAACGGTGATAATGACGATTTTAAAAATGACGATACGCGGTTCGATAACGGTTACGATGTTCGTGATGATGATAACGTTGTTGTTGTTGTTGATGACGATGATCGTTGAGAAGCGGTCCACGTGTTTTTTAATATTGAACAAGAGCGGCCACCGATCGTTTTGACTGTTGATGTGATTTTGACAAACGTTAGTAACGGAACAACGCGAGGCGCCAGCGGCGAATTCGCCGCCGACCCGTGCCGAGGTCTCGATGTACGTAAATATTGTAGCTAACACGAACCACGACATCGGTAATAATTTGGCTGTTACCCATTTTACACTGCTGAGGTAAGTTTTATAATTACAATATAGGCTAGTCGATAAGCGTTAGGTTATTATTATTATTATTATGTGTTGATACAAATTAATGCACGCTATGTTTTTTTCTCTACGGTGTACTCGTTTTTTTCTGTCGTTTCATAGTCGGCTGTTTTCGTTTCGATTAGATATTGTGTACATTTTAGTGTGTTTATCGTTTTATCTCCTACGTTCAGTTCCTATTATTGGCCTAGAATATTCTGTCGGACTTTTTGTCGTGAAGCGTTGAATTATGATGACGATTTTTTTATCAATAAAAAATATCCAGTATAGGTATACCATTGTAATAGATGTTGTGTCGCATTAACGAATCACGGTTCGGAACCGCGATCGTAAATGAGTATCGTATAAAAAAAAAATGGAATACTAAATTTTTTTTGTCGTTTCGATTTCAAATCAACATCAATTTTACAAGTATGGGATAGCTTTTGTACGGTGTTTCCCGAAATTTGTAATCTACGCGAGAGTGTTACGTAAAAATTGCACCAATAGATATGATTTTGCGCGATTCAATATTGACAATAACTTTCATACAGATTACCCTAAGTAAACAGTACCTCGTTTTCCTCGTGCGTCCTGTTCGTTTTGTGGGTACATTACCGAAATTGGTTTTATCTTTTACCGTTGTAATGGGTATTGTGCCCATTTAATCTACAAAAAAGATAGAAAGAAGAAAATAAGATACGTCATCGTATATCAGAAAATTTCCTTAAATTCAATACGGTTTTAAGCAACTTCAGTCTTGCCGACAATGGTAATCCATCAATTGAAATGAAAATATATGAGATAGATCGATGAATCTCTGAAACTAGAGCAGAGGAGCGAGACGCTGAGAAAACTTTTAACATTCAAATAACACAATACGTTCTATGCAAAAGTATATCTATTGGTCTAATTTTCATGAAAAAATATTCGAGCTAAAATCTTGGACCATTGCTATATTTTCTTATTCTCTTGAAATTATTAATAGGACCACAGTTTTAAAGTAACGTTTACAGAACCGCTATCTCTGTAACATACGCGTAATTTTACTCTAAAGCGTAAGTATTGTTATGTAAATTAAAAATAATAAATAATAATATGAAAAATACATAAAATGTCGCATTTTCTTGGAGACGATGTGTATTAGGGCGAAACATTGTCACATTTTGGCTTCCATGGGCTTTTTGTAGTGGGGATATTTTAAAACGATATTACGTAGGTGTAAACGGAAAATTTTGTACTATACCAATATATCAATGAATTATCGCTTAAGTGGTATCGTCGCGTTCATATTTGTATTCGGTTTTTTTTCCTAGACATCATTCGAGGCCATTGTGATATGCATTTACCTTCGTTAGGTATTACATTTCGATCTAAATCGCGACACCAATTTTATATACCAAAAGACAGTTCAATCTTGTTCATTATTTCATATTATTTTTTCAATACACAGTGGAGCATTTTTTGGTTTTGAGAAGATATTTCAAATAAATCTTCACACGCCTTTCAACTTTGAATATCGTTTTATAGGCGTTGTATGTGTTTTTATCGCGGATTCGCTATTGGTCGATATTTGAATTTTCCAGCACCGTGATTGGTGGAAAGAACTGTATCGAGATAATATTTACACAGCGCCATCTATACTGCTTTTATAGCGTTTTAACGGTTTTCGCACGTTATTGACAATCTTAATTATGATTGAGCTTCCACTGTGTACCTACTTCTATAATTGAACCAAAGCGCGGAGTAGTTCTCCAAAGACAGTCATATGTGTGTTGTGAACACCGAACACACACACACACACGCATCTAATCATTTTTTTTGTAGCAGCATTATTAAAGACATTGGTAAGATTTGTGTTTGTTTATTTTAGTAAGTTTTCGTGTTCTAGTGTTAAGTTCCCGTTTTTTTTTCTATTCTTTGGTTTTCACCCTTTTCCTTCTCCGTATCCATTTGGATTGTTCAAGACGTTTGTTGTACGAATTTTTTTGTAGGAAAAAAATATATATTATGATATGATATGTACGTACTAATGGAATCATCGGTCATTATATTAGCGAGTATTATGATATAAAAGACAATTTTTGTGACTCTAAAAATATTTTCACGAGCTTTCCCAGATTAGTTCTATGAAAATTTATATATTTTTCTTACTTCTAGCGTAGCGGTAGTGTGCGTAATATATTGTGTAGGTATAAAACTTTTTATTTATATATATGTATGTATACTGTATGTACGGACTTTGGGGTAAGCATATGAAATATATAAGACAAAAAAAATATTACACTGCACCTAGTCAAGTGATGTACGATTATAATTATATATATAATCATATCCGCGAATGATAATTATTATTAATAATTATTATCATTCTTTTACAAGGATGGCGTGTGCTTACTCCAAGTGAAATATTACTGGCAACATTTATAAGTGTAACGCGTCAAATGTGCCATTACATTATGTTGTTGTTTTTTTTTTAAATCAAACGTTATTATATCAATGTATTGGTAATTGTCTGTTTTGGGAACAAATTATACACTTATTGCGGGTAGGTAAACGATCGGTCTTGGGGTTGCTATTGAAAAAAACAAGATTCCAATTAATATTTCCGTTATGTCATTGAATTTTTACTTTGTGAAATTGCGTTAATAACGTTTTCTTTTTTTAAATAAAAAAATAAAAATGAAATATGGGTTAATAGTCTTTTTATTTATCTGTATTTGAAAATATGTAGAATATTTAAGTAATATATTATCTACGGCATATCACCTGTTATACTAAGGATGATTACCTGGACGTCATTAAAAATGATTTATATATTATATATAACTTATATATTATTATACAACTCATATTTCCGTTTCCGGAGTACCAAAAAGAACTATGATGATGGCAACATTACGTGTGACGTGTGCTATTGTCGATGCTTTTCATAGAAGCAAGCGCTTCTTACTAGAGATTAATTTATTCACAGTATTGCCATGTTTCTGACTCAGTTAGATTTAGTAATTATATATTATATTCAAATAGTGTTATTAGTCATTTCTGTTTCAATATTTTGTCGTTGAAGTAAGGAGTGGGATATAAAAGTTTAGTCTGAGTTTTGTTCGACTACAAACCGGCACGGCTTAGTGTGCGTCACACTTTATGTATTGATAATGTATAGATATCAGAAATATGATAAAAACCGACGATAACCAAAGTACTTCGGTACTACACGAGCTCTGCACCTAACCGGAAACGGAAGTATAGTCAAACGAACTTCTATTGTCACATTATTATTGTATTTTTATGTAGTATGTAAGTATGTATATAATATTTGTATGTATGATTGAGTTAAATGTACGCCTGCTGTATTTATTGTGGGTAACGATATCGTAGCTATTGGAACTTGTTATATGTGAATTTAGTGACATTTTTTTATAAATGCCTTGCAGCCAGTCGTATTGATTTTTTTTTTATTTTCCTTGCAGTTAAATAAATTAGTAATTTAATTATATTTTAATACAAGTTTTCTTCAAGAATACAAGAATTTTCTTCAAAGTCCTATAATATTTTTTTTTGCCAGCTATTAAATTGTATATGTAGTAATTACAGTTTAGAATCATCCTTTTTGTTTACTGTATTTTGTATGCAATACGAATACAAGTGAGTGCGTACGTTACGATGTCGTTATCGCCATACACAATTTACAACGACACGACGTAAAATAAATGTGAAATTCAACCGTAAACTCAAAATAGTCGTTGTACTAACGCTATTCGATACAATTGTAACGACAAAGCTCAGTTGCGAGTGAAAATTGGAATCGTTTTCAAGGAAATTTTACATCGCCCCACTCTCTATTCGGTTTAAGACGATTTTACATGTGCCTTTTGGAGAATGAAAAAAATTTGAGAAGAATTACTTACTAATGATAAATGTTAACGTTTATAAAAAAAAAATATGATGTTTTTTCGATACAATTGTTTGTGGTCGTTAAAAGGTTAAGTAATTAGGTAACACTCGCGCGATGTTCTGTTTAGTGTCGGTAGGAGAACTGGCTGTTTTGATCGTTCCTTTAATTGATACAATTTGAAACGGCTGTCCGATTTCAAATTGGGCATAAATATCGGTTATGGTAACCGGACAGCTGGTAAACAACAAGCTACTTTCAACCATATATACCCACTTTGGAAAGTCAATACGATTTATGGTGTTAGCGTTTATGTCGAACTGTTAAGGACGTTTGGGATTTGAAAGGCACGTTAAACAGAAACTTCATATGTTAATTAATAAAGCTCTTTGTCAAGTTCCAACAGTCAAGAAGTCACTACCTTAACTGGAGCTGTTAGTATAACCTTCAGTCTAATACCCTTACAAAAGGTCATTGACACTCAATGTTGACTAATCAAAATAGTTCTTCTACTTACACTGAAACAAATTTTCGACACGCTATTTAAATATATATGTACCTATATAATATTTTGGCATCACATAATATGACAATATATAATTATGTATATTTTATAAATTATTGTTACACTTTTTCTTTTGTACTAATTAATGATTAAGTACTTTGAAACGGTGACATAACCAATGACACAATGTAAGTTAAAAGTGACACGTGTTGTGTCAACGCAAAGTTGTTATATAAATGTAAAACAACATTGATAAAGACATTTTGTTATTTTATGGTAAGTATTTCGTAATTAAGAGTATAATAGCGTTTCCTTCTTTAGATTCGTGTTATAATAATTCATGTTTCCACTTATAATTAATTAGAATAAAATTCATTATTGACTTGTTTTGTTTTATTATATTACCCCAGTACGTCGTAAAATAAGGCTTAAAACTAGTTGTAATCAACATTAGTTATTGCTATAGTTAGAAATTTGGTTTAGTTTCAAAATGTATAAACTCGCTCTATTTGCTAGACCCGTTAATATTTTTCGCAAATTTTTATTACAAATCGAAAATAGAAGCGCATTTTTAAACAAATTAAAAACTGAAATATCGCCCAGAAAAACAAATGTTCTACCTACGAGCATAAAAACCTATTACGCGCCGGATTGAATGCAAAATCACTCGTCAATCTTATATGTATAACATGCTATCTCATTACCCAAATGTTAACATGAATGTATGGTATAATAGGTATGAGTGACGCGTAATACATTTGATAAACAAGATGGCGGCCACTGTCAAAACACGAGCCGTCATTTGATTCAGTTTTCGTATTTCTGTTCTGAAACAAATTAGATATTTTTCTCTTTAAATATTCGGAATTCGAATTGTAAGGATGGATTTAATAATTTCTGAACGATTCCAATTTCAAATCGCGTGTTTTGCCGCGCTGCGTGATGCCAGATAATGTTGTCTCACTCTGACATGATAGTTCTTGGCAATTACTAGGTATCTATTGTTTCGACTAAAAACGAAACGATTTAAAGTTTTCGTAGTTTCTTGGAACTTAATTTATTACTGAAATAATCCATTTTAGCCATCCTCGAATAAAAATAGGTATCCTTTTCTTTAGAACTTCAGCTAATTGAAGTTTTTTGTACATTGTCAGGGTTGTATGATATTCGACAATCAAGTGTTGTTAGATTTATATAAATAGCAATTATTACGCAATTACGACTCTACCTCATTACAATCCTAATATGATTGTCTACACAAATCTACACTAATATTATAGAAATGAAAGATTTGTTTGTATTGAATAAACTCAAAAACCACTGAACCGATTTTCAAAATTGTTTCACCGATAAAAAGCTACATTACCAGCGAGTGGCATAGGCTATATTTTATTTTCCAAACAAATTAGGGATCCTTAAGAAAATAACAATAACGTAAACCAAGGCAGCGAAAATTTGCCTACGAAAGTAGGTTTTCGATGTGCGCTGCTAAAACTAGGCGGCGGTTGGTACAGCTCGTATAATAATAATAATAATAATATGAAATAAAATAAAATCACTCAAGCTATGTTTATAAATCAGGCTACCCTTAAATAAACGGAGGGTGATATGCTAATATAAATATATTAGACTGAATCGAACACCTAGCAGAAGGTAAGGAATGTATTTCGTAAGCTGGATGAATACTAAATTCTTAATAAGCATACGACCATCTTATATTTGCTATTGAGACAACCAAATACAGATCTTATTCCCTTCACATAGGGCTCATCACAGATATTTGAAATTGGGGGTACCTTAGGCCGCAACCGTCTTGGGGTTTTACGTTATGAGTATGAAGACATTATATGTAAGTAGGTGCTTTCTAAAGGAAACCCCATTTTATTTTTTGGATACTTAGATTTATATTTATGGAAATAACAATTATTTGGATATGAGTAATATTATACAGTATAAATTACTTATAATAACTAATCGAAAACAAATTTTTAAAATTTAATAGTAAGTAACTTTCAATGGGCGTGCGTTATTATACTTTCTTTACACAAATATGTGCATTAGTTAAATGGATATACTAGAATAGAACTTTACATACTTATGATTAGTGTAAGTACATACTTTTTTTTTATGAAATGAGAGTAGTGAACGAGCTGGCAACAGTCACGAGTGACCCCTGCCGCCCATGGACATCGGCGACGGACCTCTAATAGGGCTGTGGGGATGGGACTGTTAGTATGAATTCAGTTAATA
>DWEM01000138.1:0-23965 GCA_018245935.1 Agara belti belti
GAAATTGATATCGAAATCATAAACAAATCTAACAAAAGGACGAAATAGGAAATACATTTTGGCCCATAACCAACCCTACCTCATTCTTGTCGAACTGGAAGCACATGGTCTTTACAATAAAGTCTAGTGTATTGAAATTGGTCAGGGAGCATATGTGGACAGTGGATATTCTGCCAAATCTCCACTTGGCGAGCGTCCACAACTCATCGGAAGAAAGTTTAGAGTAAATAAAGACTCAAAAGTTTCTCAGTAACTTGGTTAAGTTACGGAAGCAGGTGTGTCGCTTTTAAAGAGGGGTAGTCTTCTAAACGTATGTTTATATTTTGTGTGTTTTCGCATTGGTTTCTTCATATTATTTCTTTAATTATGAACGGTAAATTCATTACAAAAACTCGATTTTAAATTGCACATGTTTAGAAGCTCAATACCAATAATATCCAACGAAATATATAAGCACCTTTATCTCCATTTCCATTGCTCACTTCCACAAAAAACCACAATGAAACTGCAAAAGTTCTCAACGATAAAGTCAGTTAATCCTATACAGCATCCAATGATCAAACAATTACCGCTAATTCAAACCGAAGAGCCGTTAGCCAAGCGAGCTGTCCAATCATGAAAACTTTAATCCACCGTCGCCGACTGCTAATAACGAGGCATTATTAAAAGGGACACCTAAACAGAAGATCAAAATTAGCTCTCAACCTATCACGAGCCGGACGCACGGTGAAAAGGAAAAGTTTGTATTGCATTTAAGAAATGCATTCGGCGCAACGCCGTACGGGCGTGTGAACGAATCAACACAGTTGTAACGGCGACGTCAAGTTAATTAAAACAGCGAAAAGTTGGCGATTTGAAAGCGGCTGTGGCGGTGCGGCCGCACTGTCGGATGGTGCGACTGGAAATTAAATATGTTATACATACGACATTTATTAAATTCAACAATGACACACGCTTTATTAGAATCAATATAACGTTTAAAAAAAACAGTATTGTTTGACAGATAATGATCAAAGAAAATGCTAGATAGAGTTAAGAAATGGAAACGTACCCAGAAAATAATTACCGAAGGCATTCTAATTAAAAAGACGCTGATAACAACAATTATTACTTATTAAAAAAAATTGTAACCTTCACAAATACTGAAATACAGATATCGATTTAATTTTGATTTATATTTTGATGTGCTGGAACAAAATTAATTTGAAAACTATACTGTCAGTTGTTACGAAAACCGAACTCCGTTTATACTTCGGGGGTTTGATAAATATCGTGTTGCACTCAATCAATTACTGTTCTTGACAAATAACTTGCATGCTGAATAAACATCAGTAGCAAAATGGTTTGAAAGTAAAATCCGCCTTTATTTTTCACCTGTCGCTTCCCGCTCGCACTAATGCCCCATGCCAGACCGCCAACATTAGCGAACTGTCGAATTGAAAGAAACAGTTTCGAAATATGCAAACCAACAACTTACAAACCAATTCACCTGAAAAATTAATTCTCTCGCCTGAGTCTGGCTTGGAACGGGAATAGCTTCAACGGTTTAATTAGTACGGGTAACTTCCAGATGGAGTTTCATTTTGAAACAAAGAATCCCACCTTATTAGAGGTGTGCATTAATATAATCGATGAGTGATTTACACAAGTTAGAAATGATAGAAGACATTAGTGGACGCCAAAATAAAATTCTAAGTACAACAGTAACATGCGATATGAGAAAAACAGCCACTGCCCAAGTAAACAACGGTGAAATTACGAAGATAAATAAATATATGAGTCAAAAAAACGGATTGATGTAAGAATTAAATATTTTACAACAACAAGTAATTTAAATGTTTATTAAGTATTGTAATATGGCTAGTAAACCTTATGTCATAAAAATGAATTAATTTAAAAACAACTTAAATTAATGAATAGTAAAAAACTTTTTTAAAATTTAGCTGTAACTGAAACCCATACTTTTGTTATATAATTTTATAATATAAAAGTTAGGACGTGTTTTAGATTTTGTAGATTTGAATATATTATAATTATTAATTTAAATGTAATTAGCAATTATTATAATACTGTGCTCATTGAAAAAACTATTGACTGGATCACACTATAATCTCGAAACATTGTACAATAATTTTGTATTAGAGTAAAACAAATAGATGATTGACTGATAGAAGCTGACCTTTTGGTCTCGAGGTTAGTGACCCTGACTGGTAAACCGTAGATTTTCCCCGGTTCGATTCCCAGACAGAACAAATATTTGAGTGGGTAAGCACATTTGTTTGTTCTGTGTCTGGGTGTAATAAAAATATCCGCATGTGTATTATATGGTATATGTATGTGTATACGTGTAGGTATGTGTGTTTGTCGGTCGTCTGGTCATTTTAGCACAGGCACAGCCTAGTGTGACGATGTTCCAATGTATTATTATTATTGAGGGAGTGTTATAATAGGTCTGAAAGCGAAACTACTAACACATTAGCCAGAAAGATCCCGGGCGCGGCGTGGAGGGCAGTTGACGCGGAATAAATCACGCGCGTCGGTCATTGCGGCGTCCAACTCTTACGATTCCGTAAAGTCAATTTGGACTCAACTTTAATTTGAAAAGTTTGCGCCGATAGTAATTTCGGGTGACACGTTAAGCTCGATACGCACCGACCGAGCCGATATATAGAGCCGAGCTATAGAACTTCTGTCATAAACACTAGCGTTATTTTTTGCATTTAGAAAGTGGGGAGTCCGCATTTCTAAACTGCTATCAGCTCAAATCTAGCTTTATTTACCTAAGTTTAAAATACCTTCCAACCCGTATTGTACCATCTTAGAGGCGGAATTAAAAAAAATCTTTGTACGTTCAACGGCTTCGTGTGTGCGTCGATCTCTGGGTCAGTCGTTCGCTTAGTCGCTCCTCTTTCAGATATATAGACCGGTAAAGTCGATTTGCACATTGAAATTACATTTTAACATTACGAGTATGTGCCATTCTTCACATTGTTTGAGAGAAGCTCGTACTCCGACGCCTCTTGATGCGCCCTGCGCGGCTATTCATCCCGCACGTCGCCGACCTGCGAGCGTGTTCAGTAAGTTTCAGTAGCGTTCAGCGCCGTATGCAGTCAGTCTCGCGTGTTGCTGACAGCTGACGTGAGCGTCAGCAACACGCGCTGCTCTTGCGGATAGTCTTGAAAATGTCCGCCTTCTACGAGAAAGCTATAGTTATTGGTATTATTAGAGTGTGCTGCGTGCAATAAATACACTATAGGTACATATATGCTCTAGTACTACACTCTCGAACGCTTGTCGATGCCTGATCTGACCGATAGACTGAGCAAAAAATTATTTTATAATATACTAGCCCTTACCCGCGGTTCAGTGGAAATTACATATTTATTACATTTATTACGAAAACAGTAGCCTATGTCATTCTTCAGCCTTTCGATATCAAAAATCAAAACAATGTGTTGCTTCGTTTTGAATTTATAAAAAGACGAAGAAACTGTCGCTTTTGTAATATCGGGCTGGATTAGACAGATATGTTACGGCAAGTTCGGTTATTAATAAATAAAGCCTTCGTTCGGTCTTACAAATGTACGAAAGCGTCTTATACAATTAACTCGAGCCACTGCAACAGGAACACGTCAAAGCAAGTCGTCAGACGTCATTACGGGGGGAGGTTCGGCGGCTACTGTGCGTTTCTCCATTGGGCAAAGAATATTTTAAAAAATCTTATCTACTATCTATTTCAGTTTACTTCCCAATGCTAGCTGTGCATCATGGCTTTACATTTACGAATCGAAAATTTTGTATTGATTAAGCATTGACTATATAAACTATAGAACCATATGTGATTTAGGAAAACTTAAGCCTTGATTTCGTCTGGGTTTGCAGCCACTGCATTTTGTGTATTATTGCCTTAATACGGAAAAAGACTGGTGAACTAAGATATGAGTGATATTAAGCGTCAAATAATAATTGATCTTGCGTTAATAGTCACCGGATTGAGATTACATAATTGATTATATAATCCATAGATTAAACTTGACTAAATCAAGTCAAGTTTATTTCAATGATCTCAATTTCTTTTAAAGTCAGAAATCGTTGCTTTAATTAGTTTATAGGTTTGATCTTAATAACAATTCGCATTGTACCGGCGCGGAGTTCGAACCCGAGACGGGCCGGTCCGTGCAATGGAACGGCGCCCAATACGTCCCCGTCGTCGATTGAGGACCGTGCATACGGCGTAGCGTCAGCAGCGAAATGAAAAAATAGAACAGGCATATTTAAAAAGATAAATGTGAAAGATATTTTCTGGAATGTAGTATTTAGGATAGCAAATTGTTTTCAGTATTACAGTAGTTAACTTTCGTTTGGGTTTAAATAACACTTTTGTTAAATAAGTACGACTTCATTTTAAACCACTCTTTTTAAAATATACAACGCTGTAATGAAACTAAAAGTAGAAAGCTGTTCACTTTTAAATTTAATTACCACTAAACAAAAACGAAGACTACCGTAGCTGGCACGTAAACCACCCACGTAATTTATTGAGGGTAAAATAATAGAACCATTTTGGGACAGTTCACTCACTTAGCGCGTATAACCTGTAATACAGACAGAGCCTGTGCTGCTTTATTGTATGTGTGATAATACAACACGATTCGCAATATTTATACAGTAGATAGATTTTCGATGTAAAGTACTTCGTTACAAAGACTTATTTTTTTATAGTTTTAGTAACTTTTTAGCATGCAATTTTTTAGCACATGTTATATAGAGGATCACCCTGTATATCACAGGCAATAAATAGTGTTACGTTTATATTTTTATATTTCTTGAAGAATACTGGTCACCTAAGAAGACTGGCTGGACATCAATGCGGGACGTTTTTTTTGATCAGAAGAAAAAGAGTGAAAAAGCAAGAGACGAGCATTTTGGTGTAAAAAGTTATAGAGAAAAGTAAATATTAATAAAAATGCTGAAAAGAATAAAGTTGATATGTTAATTAAATTGTTTGTTTTAAATTTGACACATCTCCTGAGCGATTTTACAATAGATAAAGAAAGACATAAAAATATATATATAATGGAAATAACATAACAAAATAAAGAGCGCCATTTTACATGCTCACGGTAGGGTGCAGCGGAGTGCGCACGGAAACACACGAGCGGCGGTAATACAACATTCGTTATTTTTCGCCACCTTCGTATTGATTAGTGCTCATTGCCGCCCGCCTCAAGTTGCATCGCTCCCCGCACGTACGTAAGGGCGCACTGGCGCACCTGGACAACATTGTGCTATCGGAATTTATTCATAACGAAACTTTTTGTAAAACAGTGAATAACAACCGCTCACACAGTTTTTCGACCGGAAAAACAAATTACACACATCGTTACAAGTTCAAATTACTAGATAATGAAATCACTGATATTAAAATCATTTATGCAAGTCTTACACAACTTCTTATATATCATGAAAATGATTTAATATAGTTAGTTAATTATCTTAGCGTATAATTTATCCATTGTATAGTTTCTCATCATTCTTCTTCCTGATCATATCCAACTTAGACATAATTTCAAGTTTATTAGAATTAATAATAACCAATAAGACTTCGACAGGAACTGACTAGGAACAGTCCTATCGACAGTGCCGGAACTGTCGCAAGCATTACATCTCAAATCAAACTTAACTTGACGAAGTCACAAGGATATAGCTTGTCTGGATGTGACTTGCGATCATATGACTGGACTCTTGGTCGAGTGGTTAGAGATCCTGAATGCGAAAGCGGGGGTCGTGGGTTCGATTCCCACGCAGGACTAACTTTTGTGTGATGATCACATTTGTTTCTGGGTGTAATAAAAATATTAAAAAGGTATTATACAGTTACAATTTTATCCCAAACACAGAACATACAGTCGGGTTCATCATAAAAATATTTGTCCTGGATGGGAATTGAACCCACAACTGCCAGACCTCCCAGGATATGTATCGAATGATCTTTATGCACTTCATACTTGAGTGGGCTAAAAATAAAATGACAACTAAATCGTACTCGTATGTGTACCTACCTAATCTTTTTTTCGACCCTTTTATTGGTTCACTGCTGGACCCGGTCTTCTCATACAGTGAGAGGGAGTCAGGCCAGAGTCTGCCATGCTGGCCAAGTGCGGATTGCTAGACTTCACACACCTCAGAAAATATTACATACCTAATAGCATCTGTAAAGTGTTCAGGTTTCCTCACGATGTTTTCCTTCACCGTTATATTTAAATTTTACTTATAAAGCGCAGTCAGAGGTGCGTGCCAGCATCGAACCCGGACCCCCCGGAGTTGGAGGCCGAATTTCAAACCACTAGGCTATCACCGCTTACGTACTACATATGTAGAACACCTACACAATTCTGTACCCCAAGTTCATTGTAACAAGAGCCAATATTGAATGTACAGTTAAAAATCTTAGGATGTTTACTTCTTAATTACAGAACGCCTCTTCCCGTTCTTCCCGTAGTTACAAAGCTGGCGACACGTCGGGGTCACGTCATTCGGTGTCGCGCGCACTCACTGCGTCGGTCCGGTGCGCAGTCTTTATTAACTTGCACCGCTTTTGTTTTGTGATTTTCGAAAGGCTTCGGTCCTCAAAGGCCAGAAACGCTGCAGCCGTGCGCCGTTGCTTCAAAGGGATTAAAGAAAAATTTTCAGCTCGGCTTATCGCGTTCGGTGCTGTAAATATGAAATGTATTTAAGAACTTCGATTTTACAGTTTAATAAATTTGTTTATCCAACTTGCACTTTTAAGGATATCCGTTCGGTATATCGTTAATTTGAACGTTGGTTTTGATAATAAATTAATAAAGAAATAGATAACCGAAAATAAATCACCGGATATTCTGCCGATAGATTCCGATTGACATATTATAAAAAACCATACAATCATAAACATATTAGGGTGACCCAATGATCTATCTACTACCTCTTTTAAAAAAAACGGCAACGAATGAACGAACTCATTCATCGTTCAACATGGAGCATCGTAGTTTTCGTTCCGTCCCTACTCGAAGCACAGCTACTGAATCACAGTTCAAGCGCGAATGCAACGGCTCAATCTGACGCGAACTGTCAATCGACACGACGTCAGCGCTGCAATCAAGAACAATCAACAACAACATCGACTGGAACAAACTGAGACAGCGCGTCAGGAACACGCGGAACAGTCGAGTCGCGCGCTGTCATCGCCGGCGACAGTCGGAACACTGACGTGACGGCGGCGACTTGGGATAGCGCGGGACAAGGCAATCGCGCGAGCGGGTATTTCAATTAATAATAATAATAATAATCCACATTGGGCACCATCCGAAACACTCGACAAGACCGACGTATTCAGTTTAACAATTTGGCGGTTTCATTGCTAATGTCATACTTTCGGACATATTGCCTCGGAAAGTAGCTTCAAAAATTACTGAACACGATACATGCAAAACTCAACATGAGTTACTGGTGATAATGTACGACACCAGTAAATTTTTAATAATCAAAATATATAAATAAGTCTATGGTTTATTAATAGTTACAAAATGGTGTCGGGATTGGCAGCCTAAGGGGCTTCGATAAGGACACATACCAAATGCAGTGCCGTTGAAAACAGTTTTCACCATGAATAAGTGGAACCCGTTTCGTGGTCCCGGTTAGATTTTGGAGTCAGCCGCTAAACGTTCGTCACTTAGACCGCGGCCCGCCAAGTCTAGAGTGAAATTTCCAGCGGAGCAGAGTAAACTTAGGGACGTGGGAGCGACAGCGATGCTCGCGTCATCTCGATGCAAGTTGATAATGCAAGTGTTCGCGGGCGCCGCCAAGGCTGATAGTCGAGCTAACTGGTTGACGGGTGCTCGGAGCCTTTAGTTGGCTGAAATAAAGGTCGCTTTAAGGACTACCCAAGATGTACCATGTATCCATATCAGATTTGGCTATCGTCTTTGTCTTTAAAGATTAGTAATGTATGTTGATTTTTTTTGTTCTTATACATACTAAGAAATAACTGACCCAGCGAACCTTGTTCCACTCACAGTGTTGAAAAAAATGCATTTTTGTATCTAATGCACTTAATATCACTAAATTATGTCAATGCGATTGTTTGTTGGGTTGTATGTAGGCAAATAATTATTTAAAGAATAGCTTCTAATTTGATTAGCCCTTTAGTTCAGTGTTTAGTGAACCAGATTCCTGAGTCGGGGATTAGAGGGTTCGATTCCTAGGCGGCACGGCTATTGTGCGATGAGCATAAATAACTTTTGTGTTTCGATGTTAATGTCATATTCTAATAAAGAAATATGTAAACAATCTCATAGTTCAATGGGTGCAATTTTCAAATTTTGCTAGCATAGCAGACGCAAGAGTATATTTTAGCTCTAGATGCAAATTCTAGACGAAAAATATTATAGCTAGCGAATGTTACGAGACTCCGTGATGTCCCAACGCGACAATTCCGCGTAATGCTCGACGGGCTCATGCGACGTTTAATTAGCTTGTAGTTTTAGGGTCCCCAGCGTCTGTGTCTTCTGACTGCCTGCTGCCACTTCAAGCTGAAGATTTTGCAGTATAATAAATAAGTCCTATATTAGAAGAAGCTACTCAGTAAGATTGACAGACAGACATCATCATCAGACAGATTTCCAAAGATTAAGATTTTCTTCCCTCGAACAAATAGGTCGGATACTGGCTTATGAACACTTTGTGAACGTCTCACAAATTTATAGTTTCCATTCATCGGCTTTGTACGCCCTTAAGGTTTGGTAAACCGGGAGAAAAAACCCCCAGCACTTTAAAATTTAAAATAAGAAAACAAGATTTGCTAAGTTCCAGTAAGGCTTTAGTCCGGTAACGAGCACACGTGACAAATTACCGTACGTGTCAATATAAGCCTTCAAACATACAAGCGCCTGCTATATACAGCCTACTTTGTGCGACTGTCAAATGCTTTAACGTATAGGGGTAGCTTGTTATATATTTAGATTATCATACAGCACCGATCAGTATACAAATAGACATAAATGACCGTTTAACATTTGTGATGCTTCAGCAAACCGTAAGCAAAAATCCTAACCAAGCGAACATAATGAGCATTGACCCGACACCTCAAGGAGGTCGCGACTATACGACATGACGCGCTGTCACCTGCGAACCTCACTATGGTAAACGAATTTGATAGGCGACTTAATATTCCATACATTCTCATAAAGTAGACAGGAGAATCAATAAAACTGTGTATAACATCAGCGGTACGCACAGTAAAATTGTAACGATACTCTAATCGTTCAGTACATAGGATGTATACGTGGGCTTTGAATACGTGCAATCTTCAACAAACCGAGGAGTGGCACCACCGATGCGGATTGGCACCGAATGCGCGCAGCAGTGACAGCTCAATGTGGCCGCGACACGACGACACGACGCGCTACGCCGCGTATGAGACGCGTCACCAATGAGCGCGGCAATATTTCGAAAAGTATGTTGAAGGCTACTGTTACAGAGCCTACCCATTGCCTGGAATGCTGCGACTAATTTATGCATTTTAATTCAATAGTTAATAAAATTGCTAAATAGTTTTAATCCAAGAAGAATGGGTAAAGAAAATTAAAACCAAACAAACTATGAATGCTTAAATCGAGTATTCTTTTAGAGCAGTTATTCGTGTTACTTAGTTCTTGATATACAAGTTACATTATACAATAAGTACGTGATATTAGTCGAATTACAAATTTTAGACAGAATCAAAATGATATTAATGCAGTTTAGATCTAAAACTTTCAAGTAATATGAATTAAAAATAATGAACAGCTTTTTTAAAAAAAACAATAAAATTCAGCGCCATTACAATGCAAGAAAATTGTCCTATAAAAATGACGTCACATTCAACATTTAGGCAATTGTTCAGGCTATCAAGTTCACACAGCTAGACAAGTTCGGAACCAGCGAAACATGTACAAGAGTAGCAATACGATAACAAATAACGGTGCAATATCAGAGCGGTACGTCCACGTTCTTGAAGCGAGCTACTGCGCCCGTGACAGTCATTTAAGAGTGACGCGGGGGCCGCCCCCACCCGCCAGATGGATTGATATTGCACCGAGCAGACGTAAGACGAAACGATTGCATACGGGGAAATAAAAAATATATAGCCTGCACGCTGCCGCCGTTACGTATAAGAAATTTGTACAGCGCCGGCACTCAGTCGACTTGGCACAAACATCTTGATAGTTAAAAAGTTTTTAGATGCGTATAATGTAACGCGGATGGCTGGCATCATGTTCTTCTGCCGGTCGTGGGGTTCGATTCCCACCGATGAAAAATTTTTTTGTGACAAACATATGTCTATCAGTGGTCCGATTACCATCCTACAGGCATTTGATTGCCTTATTTGGAATCACATACCCATGTATTTTATTGTCCCTATTATTACAAGATGCATAATTTTAAACTTTCCTGATCACACGAAATTATTGGTCACCCCTCCCTCCTATTTGTAGATTAAATCCAAACTAATTATACAGTTCGTAAACACTTAAGGGTCTGCAGTATATTCGTATATTTCATTTTGACTAAGAACATCCGATATTCAAATACAGTTTAGTACGGAAGATGAAACGTTTGCACACGGAGTAATGAAAAAACCTACGTTTCCTCAGTTTGCACGCTGTATCGACCGTCTAGAGCCGATGACGGATTTGAAGCCGTCGCGATTCGGAAATTGCTAATGTCTTTTGAGTTGTTTTACCGTCTCCGTACGAATGTTGGGATAACGGGACGTTTGTCGAGGAACGTCATTACGTTTGTCGGGAAATATCATCGTATGTATCACACACGGCCGTCTCAGATGATGATGAAGATTCGAGGACCCAACAGTGAGGATGATGGAACTTCTAAATGTGAAATATAGTAAGTTTGATTCTGAATTTTTTGGAACAATAGTGATATACGAAATAGTTCAACAATAAAGTCGAAGAATTATAATTTATTAAACATCAAATTGGATTATTTTTTCTTAATAAATAGCCGTTAAGTATTCTAGATAAAAATATTGAATTCTAACTTTTGACGTGCGTAAACCACAAAGTAACTAATTATTTCAATACACAAGTGAAAAGTCACTATTTATCAATAGAAAACTGTAATGAAAATTCCGAGCGCTCCTTACGTAACAGTCGTTTTTATACCAAAAACATCTAGAACGCTAAATTAAAAGCTCCATCTCAATCTCCAATCGACATCTCCTGGAGCGCTCAAAACGAACAAGAGTCGACTTATTTTAATGGAACGTACAATGAATTCGCTCCAACCCTTCAAGTGGAGACACAAACGAGACGCTCGAACGTCGTGATGGCGATCCGGGACAGTGACGTGACACCCCCACCCCCGGGTCAGTCAGCCCCCCACATAATAAGGGGTGGGGACGTGGATGTGTGCGTTTTAAAAAATATACAATCGAGCGAAACAGAGTCGGTATGATTGTTTTAGTTTCAGTTATGTAGGTCGGATTATTTGGGTTGCAGATCTAATTTCTTTTTTCTAAATTTGTAAGAAAAACTTTATCTATTAAAATAGATCGAGTCTCTATAAAGCTATTGAGCATTAACAAAATACTGTAATAGTCACAAACACAAATATTATATTTATTTGTTCAGTGAAACCTATCTGCCACGTCCAATACACACTGAAGTATCAGGCTTCTGTAGCATAAACGTCACGTCATTTGCACAAAATGAAATAGCCTCAAAGACGGGCGACTTCGCCGGACGCCCCCACCGCGCCTCATCCTCCCCTCTCACCCCCTCCGGCAGATTGACACCGCTGCAGGTAAGACTCAGCATCACTAGACAGTGCTTGAGAATTATTTCAACGTCATTAGAAATGTATTTCACTGCAGAAAATGCCCTCAAGTGCAATCCCTGTGTAATAACTCGCGGAAGTAAGATAATTCGTTTGGATCACATACAATAAGAAAGAAAGATAGGAAGAAAACATATTATTTACATGATTAGTGTATTTATGTTTGAATACAATTTGCTTGGTCGTCATTTCGTGATGAATTAAATTGATACTTTCCCAAACTTTTAGGAATCATAATAAATGATGAACTACCAACAAATCTAACGCAATTAACAAATAAAACTACGGTCATTTGAATGTCTACAAAAAGACGTAATTGTCTAAGAAATGCAATTGTACTGGCTATAACTGAGCTGTTCCTTAACTATTGTCAAGTTGAACAACCGACGATGCTACTGGACGGAGGGGTAGCCCGTTCGATTCTATACATGTAACCGGCCACTGTTAATCTCAACTGAAGTAAAAAGGGGTCAAGAACGTTCATTAGGCTGTCATATTCATCGAGTCACGGCGCGTCATTCGTCGAATTCAAATCAACCTGTTTCAAATACGTAGTGTAGTTCGCAAGAAGGCGACTTTGCCCGTCGCCCCCCGGCCGTGCGACCCCGTCTCCCCCTTCGACAGATGGACGAATGCAGGTAAGACTGAATCGACGTTACTCTGCTCGGTTCTAATGATGTCTCATGTACGACGTACTTTTAAATCAGCGTATAGAAACTATTCCAAGGAAATATGGTGGGTCTTGTAATGTCGTTAATCAATTGTTTCTGTGGCCTATGCTGTATTTTGACGGACGGATATTTGCGATGTAGGCTGTAAAGAGGAGATGTACAAAAACAAAATGTTTTCCCTAAAAATAATCAGCATTGTTTCAGAATCATAATTAAACATATGTATAGGCACCCACGGATACAAGATAAAAGCTCCAAATCCATAGCAAATAACTGTACTAGTCATTCAGAATCGAATCCGAAACCCCCTTCGTAACAGCTACACATGATTTCTATTATTATCTATACCGTATACTCCTCTATACATTCCTACACTTTTATGTAACTAAAGTAACAAATCGCACGGGTCACTACCCCAGTGCACTACTCGACTACCCTAAAGACGTCAACCGTCCACTTCCCCACCCCACGGAGATGGATTGATATTGCAGAATGCAGGTGAGCGGGCGAGCCGATCTCAGAACAATAGCAATCTATATACTTCTGTCCTTCGTAGAGTTCACACTCGCAAGAAAACTGCACTGCTTGAAGTTCAACAAAACTAGAAAACTATAAAGCTTATAAACAATACGAAGAATGTTTATATTTATTGTGATAATAATAGTAAAGGTGCACAGTGCTAATCTACTTTGTCACATTATAAGGACGAAATTTGTCACATTATAAAACGAAATTTGTCACATTACAATGACGAAATAGGCATATTGAAGAAACCGGCAGAAAGTATGGGAAATGATTATGACGTCGCGTGACACGTGTACAAATATTCCGGAATGAATAATCATGGTATTCATTTCACTTGTCACGTACAATGTCTGTTGTTTTGTTTTGAGGAACACACGCTGCTAAGCTCAATTCGTCATATGTGGGGCGCCATAACAGCTTATAAAAGAAAACACATTAAAAACGAAAAGTTTAATATTAATTTTTTTAAGTAAACAAAAATGCAATGTCACCAAAATTACTGTTTCTAAACAAAGTAATGTGATCAGAATCTCTTTTTAGATCCATGATTCACTGAAAACTTTGTACCCGTCCGCACGAGAGGAAACGCGATTGACGCAAATTAATAGCCGGTCTTAACGACACTCCAAAAAACGAAACACACCATATCCCTTACTTACACCCCATAAAAACGCGACAGAGACACATGTCCCCCCTTATTATCTTCAATTAAGAGACTCTGATAATGTGCCATGACATACGTTCGAAGTGACCAAAAGTTTCGGACCTATTAATACATCCCGTGACACCCTCGTTGATTCTGTCGAACTTCTAACAGAGGGGGCGGTTGCGGGTCTGAAAATACTGGACGTCTCAGCAGCGCAATTTTTAAAGCGCAGCTGAACCGGTCTAATTTGAACTTTAATACACCACAATAAGTGCTACGGCGAATGGAATCATAAATTGTGACGTCAGTTGCCGTGAGTGATGCATACGGGACAGTGACGAATGGCGGACCGTAACATGTGATTAGTGGACCGGCGTTTCCCTGATCAGATGCAATAATGAAACGCGATAGACTAACTGACCGATGTGGCCCATAGGTTGTGGATCGCTGACGAAAATACGTATTACCATAACTCATTTTGGCAACGATGTACTAGATATGGATAACGGACGGTAATTTATAGATTACGTACTTTTATGGGATAGTGCTGGGATGCGAGGCAGCAAATAACATAAATAATACAGTTCGAATAAAAAGCGTAGATATTATACGAAATGTTGAAAAAAAAGGCATCGCACCGCAAACACGGAAGACGGGATACGTCAAAGTGACGGATACGCGTCAAGTGGATGAGATATGACGCCACGTATAATTTGATTTACGACGCCGCGGCGACGCCTCATTACGCTCCTGCTAAATACAACTCATCTACCACCGTTAGAATAATACTGGAAATACGAAAAAGAATTAATTTGACACTAAAGAACAAAGAAAAAGACAATCGTTCGTTCTGTATAGTCGTGATATGTTATCTCCGAAAGAGGCTATAGACTACCTGTTGTGGTTCTTACGATCCGTAAATCTAATTTCTAATAGGTAGGTTTATTTTCTGAACCTAGAACTATTATGATTGCTACTTGTGTGTACCAACGTCGATTGTACCGTGCTATTTAGGATCGTATTCTATGAATCATATAAAGATAAATTGCACTATAAGCTATGTTTTTTGTTAATGGATATTTGAAGTTTAAAAAATTTTAATAATTTAATTTTAAATGCATACAGTAACTTCCCTGATATCTTCGTCTGGTTTGCGGTCAGACACTGGCTTATGGGAGAATCAAGTCTCCAAAATTAGTGTGAATATCTGAAGAGAGTGATGAATGTAGACGAAGCACGTCAGGTTTGTAAGGATAGAAATATTTGGCAATCAGTGCTTTCTGCCTACCGTTAGGGACTCCGCGTGATGGTATAATAATAATAATTCTGTTTCAAAATTATAACAAGTGCAATAAAATGTCGACGCGAACGAGACACGTCAAAGTGACGGATACGCGTCAGGCAGGAGAGATATGACGCGTCGTATAATTTGATTTACGACGCCGCGGTGACGCCGTATTAATTCCTCGCTAAATACAACGGAACCCTCCAAAAACAGAAATAACATTACAGTAAGTTTGTGAGATAATTTTTACAACAAAATGTATTTTTACTTATAAGTTAACTACATCATACTTTAATATGTCATTTGACTGTGATCGATACAAATTACGGGGGCAATTAGAAAAGCCAGTAACCGTCACAATTTTCAGAACAATTAACAGTCACAATATTGGTTTTGGTATAAAATATATTTTATTTATAATTCGCACAAAACTTTTACTTTGTACCAAAAAAATTGCTTAGGCACCGCTGTGACTTTAAAACAGTCTATATTATTAACAGATGGCAGGAAATGTTATAGAAATGTTTATAACAAAAAGAAAAGAAATAATCGTAACTCATATCGACTTCGCAATCTAGAGGTACAATAAAAGCACAACGCACCGCGGAAGAGGCGACGCGTCAGACTGACGGATACACGTCGAGTGTATGAGATATGACGGGAGCGTAATTTGATTAACGACACCGCGGTGACGCGCGTTAATTTGTTACAGGTCTCAACCGGGTAAATAGGTGCGCTATTTACGGTTGACGTTATAAATTGCGATCGGCTCTATTGCGTCGATAGCGGACGTTACACGTAACGGTTAATGCCAGTCTTATAGTTTAACTTGGAGTCGAGCTGAGCAGAAGCGAGCTCCTACCTGTTATTACGAAGCAGAAAATTGTGATGACCTTTGCAAATAATCATGATAGGCAATTTCTGTAAAATAAGAACGGGATGAAGAAGTCGTGCCTCCGGAATACCCGGGTTTGTACTGGCATCGGGAGGGCATCCCAACTGTTTCGCCTTGCGAGAAATAGGAACAGATTCCAATAGCTAAAAGCCGATGGCCGATCTCCACTAGCTGGAGAGGCACCTGAAGAAGAAGCGTATAATAAGTGTTTCGTTTCATCCATTTCACAATTTTCAGAGACTTGCAACACAAGTAACAAGAGTCGAAGGGCCTTTTTTCTTTAAATTTGTCAGTACTGTCACGGATATCCGTACAAATGTATACTGTCACTGAAAGGAAATCATTGTGAGAAAAATCGCTGTCTCAGTATTCCAATGACAAACGAGTGAACGCGGTCATTTAAAGGTTAACGACCGCAATTCGAATCCGAAGACGCGTTCGCGTAATTCCAACTGTATTGAGATGCAGTGCTTCTGTTAACCTTTACGGTGATGGTAATGTTCAAAAACACAAACCGTGTTCAACCGAATTAACGCGACGCAATAATTCAACGCGTACCCCGCAGATGGATTAGAAAGTCGATCGCGATTAAAATCGATAAATGCACGAAAATACTGGTACAATTGCAAAATGTATCAGCGCCGGTTTGTCGGTTCGCAGTTGTTGGAATTAACGTCTAATTTACCAGATCCGCTGATCAGATACGGCTGCATTGATGCTGTACGTCAAAACGTCCGTGTTTGCAAGGCGCGTTTCGATCGGCCGCGTTTCGGACAAACATTTATACAAATTGCCGTCTATAAATTAATTAGTTACTGGGCTTCGGTATCTTGGGAACAGATTTGGCCTACTTGGGACTGGTATTGCGGTAACTGAATATATGGTTCTGGTCATAAATTTAACATTTCATTCTGTGTAGGTACATTGCAGCGAGTTCATTACTGACTGATCCAGGTCTGAGGCCTTCTATCTCTAGATTACTCGGTTATCGAAGTAATAATTCTCGGTGAGCGGTGGTATAAGTTTCAGCCTCCCACTCCGGGAGTCTAGGGTCAAATCCAAGCACGCAACTCTTACTAACTTACACTTGCTATAAAAGTGATAGAAATTGTAGTGAGCAAATCAGTACACTTTAATGTTTTGTAAGATGGGTGAAGTCGGCTAATCCAATTGGACAGCGTGGTGGACCATGGTAGAAGGATCTCATGATGAGTGGAGACCTGTGTCCAGCAGTGGAATCATTAAAGGTTTAAAAAAAGATGGTCACCAGTCTAATGTAGGTTATCACGCAAATTTAATATGTTTAAGGGCTATTTTTACGATATTCATGCACTGGCCGAATGACTTAACGACGTAGTGCTTTACCATAGAAGTAAGAGCAGACTAAGGATTGCAAACTTCTTTCGATTGTGTACTTTACGATTCAATTATATACATCTAATAAACAAATAACCGATCAGTAAATAACCAGTGCAGTACAAACGGTACGGCACATTCGATATACAAACACAAGAGTTCCGAGCGCTCCATTTTCCGTAATTTTTGCTAAACGCAGACGACCTGTCCCGCTCAAAGGCTGTCCGGCGTCACTCACCCCACCTACTCGCAAACCTCCATAAATAGCTAAAAATAAACCGACCGCTCAGTGTATGCAGGCGTTTCTTTGCGAGCAGTTGCTTTGAGGCGATTTTAATTCGCTTATTTCGCTGCCGGGAAATTGCTAGTGTGTTCCCGAATTAAAGGTTCTAGCGCGGTAAGACGCGGAAGCGGCAGCGGATGCAGTGCCCTATTTTGCTATATTACTATAACGTCACCCCAGATTCTTAACGGGGTAGGCAAAAACCACGGAGTAGGTACCACATATCTCTATCCTTACAAATCAGACGTGCTTCTACTTTCATCACTCTCTTCATACATATGTACATATATGCTGGTGTCGATGAGTGGCCCTGCCAGCTTATCTTGCTATAACTTTTCAATATAGGAAAATATTAACATAACATTTTAAATTTACAATGTACTCTATTTGCTTGAGTTATGTGGAATTTTGGGTATTGAAAATATAAATAACAATTCCATAAAAAATATTGAACAAAATTTTTATTACTTCATTGTATAGTGGATAGAGTGGGTTATAAATCTATTCTTTATTATATCTTCTGATCGCGTTTTTTTTAATGCGAAGAGAACCCGCTACCGCTTATCAATAAGCTATCAATGCATCCGCATGCGGAGGTCTGGCCACGTCAGCTCGGGGAGTGTAAAGGCGCGATGCGATCCCAGTGTGCGGCGCGCTTAAAAAATATATTCCTCTTGTGCTCAACTGACAGCGCGGCTTGATCAGTCTTTGTTATATTGTGTGCGTTTGTGTGGGACATGATAATCAATATAGCATGTTTCAGTTATTTCGTAATAATAATAATACCAACATCTGTGATTGGCCTCTCGGTTTAGTGGTTAGAGACCCTAACTGCCGACCCAGAGTTCGCAGGTTCGAGTCCCGCCCAAGACAAATATTTGGGCGATGAGCACATTTGTTTATTCTGTGCGTACTGAAATATCCATCATACAAGTGTTATATAGTATGTATATAGTATGTACGTTTCAACTAGTTTAAACGATTACGACCGCGGATTAATTGTTAGCCAATAGCTGTTACATTGTGGGTGCATAGTTGACGTTTCAGGGGTCCCTTAGAAACAGTACCGAAACCATCAGTGGCGGATCTTGTACAATGAGTTTAATGCACTGCAAAAGTCTAATCAGACTATTGGACTATAGAATCTTATCAGAATAGCACATTACCAGAAGCGTTCCAATTTAGTTCTAATCGATACTAAATGCTAGTAACACCAATTACAATTTAGGCACATTCTTTAACACATACCAGTAAGTTTTGTACTATAAGGGCTATCTCTCTTGTTTGAGCTGGGTTACTAGTAAAATACTTGTTAGTTTATTACTTTGCATCCATGTTGTCTTACGCTTAAATTATACAATTGTATATACAATCCGCGAATATTACATGATTGTGTATATTCTCATGCAGTTGGATCGCCCTCCTTTCCGCAATGAGGCTTCCACGACGGTCAATTGCAGAGTTTGCAAAGTGTAGGTATACAATCATTAAGATAAGTCTTCTTCACAACAAAATCTTATCAGAATAGCAAGTTGGCCGGAGATCGAAACAATTGCTCTAATTAGTCGACATTTCAAATCAGCCGGAGGAACTCTTTAAAAAACCACCCGCGCCCTGTTTTACACGATTATCGAGTGGGGGGTGGGGGGGTAACAAATGTACACTCGCTAACAAAAATCGGTCGATTTTTAATTAGGCGCTCGAGGCGGTCGTGGCACGTGATCGGAATGGACCGATCGCTCATTGCATAACTCGTACGACGTCGTATTAGCGGGAAACGAAGTTAGGAACGTTCGACTTGACTGTCCAATCAGCGATTGTGCCTAATGAGACGACTTCTTTTTCTGTGTTTATTCCTCGCGACTGTACTTTTATATGCTTATATTGTAATCTCAATTTCGATAGCACGTACCTATGTTAGTTAAGCGAGTGTTGTCAATTTGATGTCCGTTGTTATTGCGTCGCTAAAACATGTTAACAAGTGAAATACCATTGTAGATATCTTTTAAGTCTTAACATTTAATACAGCTCGATGCTCGGAAGATTAATTTATGTATTTGTGCAAAAACTTATTAAAATGTTTACACTGATCATGTCAAACGATTTAGTAATAGCTTTACGAGCAAATGTGATTGCCTAATCTACACACGCTTTGGTCTCAGAACACACCAAGTATGATCTCCGACTAGGACGTGCATAGAACATACTAAAAACCTTACGATTACTTCCAGTATTATAATTGTCGATACAAAATTCACATCCTTCAAGTTACTTCCACGTAACCCTACATGAACGAATGTCAAAACTCATTACCGCCGGGTAGTCGTTTCCGCGGCACTACCGGGAAAACAAAGGGAAAAACAGGTTCCCGGCGTAGATAAGCGCGAAATAGATAAATATTTAAGTCAACGACCTTCAGGTACGTAGTCGAAACAACTTGTATTTCTTTGCCCTCCTCCCCCTATCTCCTCTCGTCTGAGGCTCATGCTTACAAACTGTCGCATTACAGGCCATCCCTTGCACAACAGGCCCCATCCAGTGCAATCGCGAACACTCCATTTTCGACTCTATTCTCAACGTCAAAAGAATATTTCAATAGCAAACACTGTACTTGCGTGCCGAGGTCAAGATTACATTTGCGTGCGAGTCGAAGCATTTTGAACCTTATACCGTATAATTATGGACGGGCAGTGTGAATTAGTGGGTTGCCGTTAGCAATGTTAATTCTAAGCTAATGATATGAGTTTCATTCTGCTTAGAATTGCTCAGTCTTATTTGATATTGTGTAGACGAAAAATTATTTACCTTCAAAATGTACAGGATCCCGGTACGAACAACATAAATACATATTTCCATTAGTTCAAAAAAGGGCCGAGTATTATAAAATGTATATTCTATACGTATATTTGGAAATTACAAAATATCATACAATGGATCCTTACTTCAATTTAAAACTAAGAAACGTTGCTTTTCTGAAAAATAATGTACGTTAAAATTAACCCATAAACATTAGCTCAACCACCTTTTGTACAATATTTGTTCAAACCAATGACAGCAAATAAAAGATTAAACAGTGCTGAATACTGACTAGGTACACAGTCGAAACTGCGTTGGCCCCGTCGACTGAGGCGGAACGCTCGGAAATACGTACAGCATTCTCCCGACGCGACATCTACGGACTATTTCAATGCTAATCTTATAGCTCGACGTTGTATGTGTATTGATTGATATCTTAACGGCGTATTAGCCGCGTGTCGCGTATGGCCGATGGGAGATTCGGAGTTCGCTTCTGCACTTTCTTCGATCGTATCGCCCGCCGGGAGTTCCGCGGACGGTTCTCGTAACGGGTAATGGTTTGGCTGCAGGCGATTAAGATTGAATAGCGCGGTAAGGAATTTATGATACTCATATGAAAAGTTTCGAAACGTAGGTAAGCATTTTGTTATAAGAATTATCTAAGTATGGTTTTGTTGTCAAGAGTGACTGAAATTTCATTGGTCGAAAAATATTTTCGAGTATTTGATTTTTGAATTATACAGACTTGAGGTACCCAGTTCAATTCCCGAATTAAGCACAAGGTGCATTTTTATGTGTTTACACCTGGGTGTTGGTGAAATTTATTTACGGATCCATACTACCTACCTACATATAATAAACTGTACTGTGTTTGAAAATTTATGACAACGCTTATGTCAGAAGCCGGGAGATAACACGATGATAGACTTTTGAAAATATTCATGAATTAACATAGATGGCGATATCAAAGACGGCTGTCGCGGCTAAGTATATTATTGGCATCATCCACAAAAAAAAATAAACACGCAAGTGCGCATAGAACAAAAACAGATAACAGAAGCGCCAACCTACTTTACCTATGCGACTAAATTCGCGCAGTAAGGTTCCGGTCCGTAATTCCGTAGTCGCTATTAACCGTTTCCTTTATAGCGGTTCTCACTCAAGCCGATTGGTCGCTCGACTCTAGGAAATTGTCTATAATAAGTTACGACTAATGGCGGCATTGTGCAGTATTCTTATCCGCCCGTTTCTTTGAAACGACTTTAAATTTTGATGCTTACTCCCGTTTACTTAAGACTTCGTCGAGTTCGAGGTGGAATTTGATAATAGAAAAGCATGAAACGGGTTACACGTTAACTTTTATTTGAAATGAAATGTCGGAAACTGGAAAAAACTTCGTCTACTATCTTTTTTGCAATCATTTCTAATACCTCGATATTGTAACGATACATTCATACATGTGAACATCCTGTGGAGACAGTAACAGTTGTTTTATGAGATTACCCGATTATATTACTACCGTAAGCGTCTATAGTAGTTAGTTAACCTATCGTCTATAGTAGTTCAAAATATATAACTATTTATGGTCACGTTTATCAGTATATAATAAGCGTTCGACTACGAGTTCACCTGATGGTAAACTTGCCTCAAATGCGCAAAAGCCATTGAGATATAACCGTACACACTCAAGTCCGTACTCAGACTGAAGTGCATCAGAGAGGCGCGGCGACCGTAGGTAGAATACATCAATCATTATAACGGGGCTAGTCTGTAGCCCGAGTCTTTGCAAATGTCGTAGCCAGGACACGTTTATGGCAGTTTTCACTCAAGGCTATTACTTCTCCGTGATGGCTTGAATGACCTGCACTTTGAGTATTGTAGTGCATTGCCTTGTTTCGCCGATATGGGTTTGGGTGCATAGGGGTTACGCTGTCGATGTGAGAAAGTACGATACATTTTATGGTATATCTCGGATAAGAACCTTCGGTGCACCTGTATATTAGGTTCTCATCGCAAAACTGTTATTTTCTTCAAAACACACGTATGAGAATACAATGATTGAAATAAGAATATTGTTTAATTGTTATAATTCATTTTCCTTTAGATTTATCGTAGCGACGCAGCTCTCCGAGGTCCACTTCTAGCGCTCTTGTGGAACTTTACATTTCTGACTCTATGTGAACCACCCGTAAGAATAAGGGGCGCGGAAATTTTAAATTAACCGAAGATACATAGACCGCGAAACACTGCTGCAATAACCTGTTCCGGCTGGCATGGACGTTACACGAGGCGTGCCAAGTTAGTTTACAGGGGCGGGCAACGTTTCTTAAAATTGGATCAACACAGAACTGGGATTACCATAATGAAAGTAATATTAATAATTTCCTATTTTATCTAGGTATACGGTACCCAGACGCTCCGTTGCGATGGAAGTGCTCATAAAATTGACAAATACCCCTTAAGGTGGATGTAATCAAGCTAAGACACACAAAAAAAGCTAAGGTACATAATGACACGTATTATATGAATATAATTCTATTTCTCGTTATAAATATGCTAGTATCATAGATAATTCTGTTTACTGAGAGACGGACTGAAGCTACCGAATGAAATAAAAATATCTTGGTAAGAAATAATGTACGATCAGTAACTTAACTTGTACAAGCACATGACCAATGACCCCAAAGACACAAAGTAATAAAATTGCAAATAACGCAGCGGGACACGCAGACGAAACGGTGAACATCAAAATAGTAATCAACACAAAATTATGATCAATAGATCATCGGTAAGCAATAATTTATGGTATTCGTGCCATAAAAATGAAGTGTAATAAATAACCACGTCTCCGGAAAGTCGGGTGACATCATGGTGTGTCCAGTTGTATGCACTTGTTTGACATCGCACGGGAAGCGGGAAGCGAGTTAGCGTGAAAAACTATTACGAAATATCAAAGTAGAGAAATGATTTGGAATCGTTTATGACCCAATTACTTGATTTTAAAAACGTACAGACATTTCGCTTTACGTTGTCATAATGTAACTTCTTATTATGACAAAAATTAACGACAGACAGAGATAATAAATTAATGACTATATTTACAAAAGATCAAATCAGTCATCATTTGTTTAATTTTAGTGTAATCGAAACTATACCTATACAATTCGAATGTTAGGGACAAGACAATAAAAGTGAAATACGAATGACACTTAAAACACGATATTCGATACGATACACTTCTGAAACACACAAAATCCTACGGATACAAAGCTTTCTAAACAATCAACTTAATTGCATCGCCATACGGTTTACATTTCATTACGCAGAACTGCCTAATGTTTGCAAGGAACTCCGTTCCGACCACTAGGGCGCGCATAAAACTTGTAACTGCTGGGACATTCCCATTAACTTAATATTGCAAACATCTTCGGTCCGTTAAGCGCCTCGTAGCGATGTAGTTGGATTAGACAATGCAAATGTTACGGCTGTCATTAAAATGAATAATTTAATTAACTTGACTACATCTTCCTGGTACTGACGCATCACTAAAGTTTCAAATGACAGTATATATATAAATGAGGATGGTGACTGACAGACTGACATAAAGACAGGATATAGAAGGTTGAAATTTTGT
>DWEM01000139.1:0-23964 GCA_018245935.1 Agara belti belti
CTACCCCTTCGGGGAATACAGGCGTGATGTTACGTTTTTTTTTTTTTTTTTTAAAGTAACAACTTTCTGCAAACATTGCTTTACGATGGACTTTGGGTATAAAATTCAGAAAAACTTATGTCAAAAAGAAATTTAATGCCAAAAAATTTTCTAAGTATGCAGTTATTATAAATTGTGTATAAAAATATTTAAATAAGTCCATATTTTTCATTTATTTCATTTGCAAAAAAAACTTACATTAAGAATAATATTTTCATAAATAAATTAACAATACTTTATTTTATGAAAATTAAATTCATACAGCATTAACTTTCTTCATATACGATGACTTTTAAATTTACCATAACAGCTTCAATTTATGTTAATTTAAACAAAATACATAAAGACACGTTAATTTATAATAACTGTCTAATTCCTTAAAATTTCCTCTGACCATCAATTTTTCAACTAATTTATTAAGCTTTCTATTATTTTTAAGTTTGGTATTTTTGTAGTTGTGTTTGATTTGTTTGAAAACAGAAGTTTTCGACAGAAGTGCAATATCGTGGAGCGTTGGCGGCGCAGGTGGCGGGGCCGCTCAACCGTGAAACCCCCGCGCCCCCGTCGACAACTGTTCCATGTTTTTTTTTCCCTCGAGTCATCTAGAGAGCAACGGCCCCATAAACTTACCACTAAAAATAATGTTTCTAAAGCAAACTAACTAACCCTCTTTGTGAATCTTTATTATCAACGCAGATTATTCGTGTTCAGTTTCATATTTCATTATACGTTACACTTTTATTTATAACTTTTAGATAACACTTTTCTACTAATATAAATTTTTGCAACCTGTTTTTAATTGAACTATAAGGTAAGTTTGTTCACAATCACAATCACAAACAATCACAATAACGGTGACATATTAACACTGGCAATAACAGATCGATAAAGCTTGGATACCAAAACAAAAACTTTACCGAACTTGGGAACTGAGGGGATTCTCAATTTCCGGCTAAACCCATCGAAGCCCGTGCTTAGTCGGCAGGCTTATGTTACGATTCTAAGTATATATTTATGTATATATATTTTACATGGTATCTAATAAGAACAATATAAATAAGTACCTATGTACTTATATAAATATATTAATCAAAACCGGTGTTCGGAGTTGTTTGAAATGAGATAAGAATGATATTGTATTTGGAATCGGGTGAATAAAGCAATGCTGCCTAAGCTAGAAATGCCGTAAAATAACCGGAACTCAAACCGGCCTCGGCGACTCGTCGCCAATTAACCGCGTCCGACCTCTGTTCTGAGGGCTGCTAGTCCCGCAAATGTTTTTGCTTCTTCTCGATTCCATACTGATAATTTCTTCAAACACATATTCGAGCTATAAAAATATGCTTTCTTAGGATCTCTTCCTAGAATGATAAAATTCAGGGCTATTTTACTACTCTTACAAAAGCGACGCTACATATTTTCAATTTCTCATTTTAATTACAGCTGCTTATTTGTAAATTAAAGTATTCTACTTTTACAAGAGATATATAAAAATAAGTCGATATCAAAGAATTCCACTACAACACTTCCAAGACTTTACATAAATTTAATATATGAATAGCGTATAATGGTTAAGATCTTTGATTCGCAGCATTGTACGGCAGCAGAATTGACTGAAATCGCACATCATTGCGCAACGATACCCGTAATCTCAGTACAACGGCTCGGCGATTCTAGGCTACATTATTATCTACATTTCAACGCCAACATTCCTGTCCACATTAAATGTTAATATGGAGTTCCACCTAACTACCATCTGGTTACAATTTGAAATAACGATTCCCAATTGTTATCTGCATCAATAGCAATTGAAAAAAAGTAACTAAATTAACCTTACTAAAATTTTAATATTTAGACTGGGACAGTATAAATCATGTTACTAACATTGTACCTCAGTTTATCAGTTAAAAAGTTCATATGAAAGGCCATGCAAGACTGTTGGCAATAATTGAAGATAGCCGTCTTAAGAAGGCACAAAGAAATCGTTGGAAAAAGCTGCAGATACCATGAATGGATGGAAAGTGAGCTCAGGAACAAGACGTAGCAGTTTTCTGTTCACACGCGCTCATAGAAACTGTTCTCATGCACAAAAGAATCACACATTAAATAACAAAACAGATATTACAAAATTTGTTATCTGAATATCTCTATCTGTGTTACGCAGTTTTACATGCCTTTTGGAAAAACAAAAATGACTGTTCAAAGTACAACAAGATCTAAAATTACCTTTAATGTATGGTTTTAATAATTCTATTAAGTTAATAGAAGATTTAATAAATTACTGTCTATAACTTCAAATGTAGAAAAAAACTTCTTGGTAACGGATAGGAAGCTTCAAAATTAAACATGTATGCAAACTGCCATCAACGACACCAGTCGAATATTTGACAAAAACATGCATAACAGATAACAAACCACGATGAAAAATATGGAATTAAGGTATTGAGGATTTAAATACAGGCGTGATGTTACCTTTACGTTTAAATCAATAACTGAAGCATTTAAAAAAATCTTTGAATCACATTAAATTTGATCGAATTCGTGGTAATTTTATAACCCTTAAGGATGAGTATGATATAAAACTTCTAAAAACATGTAATAGATGAAAGATAAATTCTTGATCTTTATGGGATAGTTAAGCAAATGAGATATAATAATCTACTGTTACTTCCTCTCCTTATCACGTTCCAATATTAAAACTTAATGTTAAGTGAACAAATAAATTTCAGCCTATAAAATAAATAGTATAGAGTAATGTAGGGGAGACAAATTTATAAAAAACCCACAAGAGGATAGATGTCAATGGTGATAAGTGATATTGATAATGTTAGTTTATATTTTGATTTAGATTATCAAAAATCTAAATACTCTCCAAAACAACAAAAGAATTAGGGCTATTTCACATCTCATATTTTTGACTAATAGACAACAAGGCAAAACTTACTTAAATTGTCGTAATTTAAAAATATCAAAATGTAGGGTACATTTTTTTACAATTAGTACGGTTAGATCAGATTTCACTAATTTGCACTACATAATTGTTATAAAAAGACGCACAAACCCTCTTTTGCAGTACTGTTTCTGAATCAATGCTGTCTTTCACCAACAACGGAATTTGTACAGTCAAACATTGTGATTTAATAATCCTTTACAATAGTTATTACGGATAGTTTTTTGTATAATCACTTGAATATCTTTCGTAGTCACTATTTCACTGTCCAATATAAGAGAGGCTTTTCAATTCCCGATGTTTATGGACAAAAAACAAAATTCACGGTTGGTTTATGGCGACAATCAGTAACCGACCGGAATTTACACGATCGCTCGATACTAAACGTGCGCTCAACGCGATGCCCCGACACAAATGGTAAACTGTAATGTAGGCAGGCAAAGAAAGTTCGACGTCACATACCATACTATGGAAGCCTTTTTGCGTACTGATCTAATTTATACTGGTATGAAATGGTGTTGGACGCCATCCAACCCAGGGCATTGTAATGAATATAAATTCTACTGTCAGTATTTATACATACGTAGGTAACTTAAAAAATACGATAGAAATACAATGTTCTATTAGTAAAAAGATAATGTATGTATTTGCATATTTAGTAAAGTTTGCAGTCTAACAACAATTTTACGGAAACAATATACATATGTAATTTATGCCAATATTTCAATATACTTTTACGGAAAGTTTAAAAACAACTGACAGATTTGCTCCTCTTTTTAAACAGTAACGACCAAATCGGCTTTGTGCGGATGCAATCCAAATTTTAAAAAAAAACTGTTTGAATTAGATTGGATAAAGTTTTTGTACACAATGATATATTCTACAAAGCCGTAGTACCTACATTATTTTGTTCTATCATCAATAGTATTAGCAGTAATGTAAAAAAATGTATAGGTCTTCCATTAATGGTAGGGATCCCTATTGTTGCAGCATTATACTGGTGAAAGAATATTTAAAATCCAATAAGTAGTTTCAAAGATTGCCTCCTAAGTATATAAAAAGTCAGTCACAAAAATTAACTATGTATGTACCTTATAATGAGTAAAACAATTTGAATTTGAATTTTATCTCTTTATTATATTAGTGTAGATAAAATGTACGTACCTACAATAACTCTAATACTTAATTTTGAGAACAAATCCAATCGTTATGCACAATACAAAAGTTATTCATTTTTTTTACCAAGTTTTATTAAGTTGTGAGCCTGCAATATCTTTAACTATACCTACCTACCTATTACTTACATCAGTTCTGACACAAAATAATCTAGCAAGTTGTGATAAGTTCAAAAAAATGTTTTAAAGTGAGGATAGCTTCAGTAATTAAACAATATACTGTAGCAAGTTTTGAAAAATAAATTAAATTAATTAAAAAAGGTATCTTGATTTACATCAAATTGAGTTTTTAACTAGATTTATTAAGAACACAACTAAAACATTAGAGCATAATTAAACCGCTGAAAAAAAAATCAGCAGATAGTCATTTAAATTATATGTTGAAAAAATTTCTGCAATTTTATTGAAAAATCGTGATTCCTCATAAATATGTTTAAAGGAAATGGGCAACAACAATAAAAAAAAATAAGCACATCTGAACATATTTTATTAATAGCACAACAACACTAAATCTAAAATCCTTACTTTATCACATCTTTACAATTTCCTTACCATTTCATCCGAACCCTTGTGTCATATACAGTTTAGAAAGATATGCTGCTTCCATTCTAAAATATCACCCAAAAATACAGCCTTCTCTATAACACTCAACACCACAAATTTCATGGCTTCAATTACACCTATATATACAATAAACATCTATGTAACATCGATTAAATCAATAATTCTCTAAAATACATCAAGTTTAACAACAATATTTCTATTCAATTAGGCATAATATATTAATTGTCACGCAGAAACATACGTATCTCGAAGATAATTGTATTTGTCCTACGCCCACTCAGTTCGTCCAACGCGAACGCGCATACGGCGCGGCGTGCGACGCGTGAGCGTTCCATCGTGCTTTACCGATACATTGCACCTTACAATTTACTTAATATGGCAACTTTTATATCGATTGACATTCAAACCTATCGAGGCAAAATTTCTTCATAATATGTCTAGACACATACCCGATCTTTTCTCGTAGGTGAGTAAGGATGTCGATCGTTTACTATACAATACACACAGTTATAACTTTTAATAAAAGGGTCTAAAAGTACAGGACATCTACAGTTACTTAGAAATCAATAGATCGGCTAACATGTATATAAAATTGGATATAAATCATTCACGGGATAATACTTGCTAAATATATCAAAATAAACTTTTCTAAAACAATTAAAATAAATCAGATAACATTTCTTACATTATTATAATCTACAAATTCAGTAAAATACGTACACGACTAGTACTAATACCTAATCTGAAGTGACACTCAGGTGAATTTTTGTCCTACCAATTATAGATAGCTAGTTACAAATAACTAACATGTAATTTTTTCATATAGGTATGGAGCAGAACAAACGTACATATATTTCTCGTCTACTCATATATATTTTGTTACAAGTTTATTACGTGTATTTTATACTATATTTTACCGTCACTCACTTTGGATAAATAAGTAATGTTTTTATATATATTCAAAATATATTATGAACATTCCGCTGTATTTAAGAAAAGTTACAATACACGAAAAATTTCTTGTAATAATATTGCTACAACACTACCAATCACAAAAATACTTTGGCATTTTATATCATAAACTACATATCTGACGTATTTAAACTCATAATAATACATAATACAACAATAATTAAAGTACAGACAGATATGGGAGTAGATAAAATACAGATTTGTTATGATTTCCACAAATGTTTTCCAAGTTATATCGCGGGGTTTTATAAGTAGTTAGTTAATATAGGTATTCTCAAAGTTCATAATAGTTTAAATAAGTCTTACAAAAATATAGTACTCACGCAAGGAGGTAAAACTTACAAACTACATAAAATAACATAAAAATCCAGACTAATTTCTCACAAGGGGAGCTTATAATAACAAATTAAATTAAATTAAAAATACCTTAAAAATACAAGACATCAGAAAATCAGTCGGTTTAAAAATAGTATACATAAAAAATATTAATTTGATTACATAAAATAACTCTAAGGGGAATAAACTTTAATATATTATTGTATAATTACTTAAAAACGGTAAATAGAAAATAACATTACAACATTTTACATGATTTTTACTACATATCTGTATATATAGTATCGGTTATTCTTTAAACTTAAACCACGAAAACAAAATTGTAACTGTTGAGCAATTGCAAATTGCCAGCAAAAATTTCAAGAGAAACTTATGTGCAGTAAAAAGACGGATTATTAAAACACGGATTGGACGTACACAATAAATAGCTTAGTGTAATGTCTTTGAGCATGAGATCATCAAAATATAATAAAGAGACACGGTTGTATTTAAAGAAGACAAGATTACGGCCATAAACCTTCTTAACACGAAGGGAGACCCATGTCCAGCATTAGAACAATAAGAGGGTTGAAAAATCAGAACAAATTTATACAAAAGAATAATAAAACCACCAACAACATAAATGAAAATAAAATGTCTCAAACGTAATTCTAAGTCAGAAATTAAACTGAATTTTATCGCTACTGTTGAGTTTCAAACTCATCGAAATGTTAAATGTCATTTAAGGAAAGACCTAATTGTTTTCATTTATTACATTAATTTTTTTTCACTAAATAATAAGCCAATCACGAATCAAGCTCAGAAGCTCATAATCCTACTCTATTTGATAATAAACAATATTTTGTGTATTATCCGTACTACCCTGCCTTTTTAAATTTTTCTCTCGACTTCACTGTCCAATTAAAATGTAGAAATTACATTCCTGTGATTGATATACTTTTAATTTAAATAATGATATAAATTGACAGTTTTTGAGACGAAACCAATCATCTCTAAATTGGATCAAAAAATTGAAAATATAATATTGTCTATGAAAAATATTAAATTGTCTTTCTTAGCACCACTACCCTCATCTTACTACTCCATTCCGAATACTACCATTTCATAAACAGTCATATCATATTTAAACGCTTAAATTGCATTTAATGATGGATTAATTTGTCTTGCAAATTACGCCAAAAATAATAATCACGATCATATATCATTATAAATTATACCATCAACTCAAACGTATCTCAACGTAATATAGTCAATTCCTTACATTTTATGAGCAAAACAATTTCTAACTCTACCCAACTACCTCGGTAGGTAAAGTATACGACAATTGATAAAATCTAATACCTATGTAATAGCCATGAATTCGATAATTAAATTCTAAAATGGCTCTATATTATTATTTTATATCTATACTAATACTAACATGTCACTGTTACAGAGTTGTTTAGGGCTTCTAGATAGTTTAGAAAAATAGTACACAATAAATTTGCTTTATAGTAAATCATGAGTCATCAATTATTATAACCATTGGTTTCCCATTATAACTTTCCCAGATATACTTTTGAGGCTTTTCCTTGTAACACTCGACGTTATTTTTTTCCAAGTTTATCGGATAAGTTAGCCTTAGAAGTTGAGGTTGATGGTTTAGTGAGCGTTGTAGCTTTTGTTGTTGTAGATGTTAAGGTAGCACTTGATGTTAATTTAACAGAAGACGTCGTGACTGTTTCATTTTTTGAAACAACAGCCGCTGACTTGGTACCGCTGGGAACCACAGCGGGAGACTTAGATATTTTTTCCGTTTTTGTTACAGAAATGGTGCTCGTTGGCATTACTACATTTGAAATCATAGGTGTACTTGTTATCGTTGTTTGTGGCTCAAAAGATTTATTCGGTTCCGAAGCAATACTAGTTTTTAAGTCTATACCAGCATTACACGATGTAACGATTGTAGAACTTGCTTGTGATGTAGAAGCAATTTTCTGGATTTGGGTGGCGTTACTTGCCATAGATCCATTAGTGTTCGCAGTTTTTAAATTGATTTCACCAGTAGTTACCAGTTTGAGAGGAATCTGTTTGTTAGAATGTTCTTTCTCAGATTTGCTAATTTGATTTGAACTCGGAGTCAATTTTTTTTCTGATTCTAATTTAAGTGAAGTTGTTGACTGTATGGGTTGAACGTTAACGGTGTCTTTAGGTGTCATTTTGTTGGTCGTGGTAGTTATGGCTGACGAAATACCTATTTTAGGTTTGCTGGTTTCGCCTGAACTGTTGATCAACTCTTTTTTAAGTACTGAATTTAATTTGACTGAAGCTGTTGTCTGCGTTGGCAATGAAATAATGGATTTCGGAGCCACTTCCTTGGATTCGATGGTTTCATTTAGACTTACTGCCACTTTTTTCTCTAACGCCAGGTCTGACGTAACTGAGGCCGTTGTTGGTGTCGTATGGGCTGTCAATAAGGACGGGATTTGACTAGTTGTAACAGCAATTTGTGATAAATTTGCTATTGCAGGTTTGGTAACTTGACTTAAACTTGTTGGTGATGTTTTTTCTATTACATTATTTGTAATCTGTGAGTTAATTGATTGTGATAATTGATCTTTAGATGTACTTGTCATAATTCTTTTGCTCAAAGTTGACTGATTAATGGCAGCTTCACGTGTGATGCCAATTTTATCTTTAGAAAATTTTAAAGAGTCGGTATCAATTTTAACAATTTCTTTATCAGTTTTTTTAAGATGGACATCGGAATCCCGTAGATCTTCGACAATAGTATTCTTTTGACGCTGTAATTGCTTACTACAACTACTAGTACTGCTAATAGTTTTATCGGTTTTTCCTGTAACATCATAATCTTTTGATGTATTAATTTTCAAATTGGATGTATTTTGCTTCGGCAAACTTACATCCTCCATCACATTCGTTACTGTTTTTATCTGAGATTTGTTTGGCTGTGTGTAAATTGTATTTTTTATACCCTCAATACTTTGTTTCTCTGTAACAGATTGAGTTTCGTTATCTGCCAATTTATTTACTGTTTGTATTGGAGGTGAAATTTTAGTTACTTTCTCATCGTATTTGGGTTTAGCCGTCGAACTAGTTGTAACCTTTGCCGTTGTTATATCAGAAGGCTTATTAACAGATTTTGGTTCAATTTCTGTTGTTATTACCTTGGTCGTTGATATAGATCGACAGTCAATGGATTCAAATTTATTCAAAGCGTTTCCAGTAAGAGGTCTTACGAAATCCGACTTACCATCTACTACATGTGCAGCGTGAGAGGTAGTAGATGATGCGTACGTGTTTGGGAGTTGCACTTTGTTACCTTGATAGCCTGTTGATTTTAAAGTGCTACTATTCATATTTGATACCACAGTATTACTTTGTCCATATTCGTAAGATACACTCGCTTTTACAACATTACCTTCTACTGTTGATAAAATTGGCACTGGTGTTACTTGGATTGGTTCCATATTTTTTGTTATGCTGTCTGCGTGAATTTTAGCCGTTGTAAAAATGGATGAGGTTTGGTTGGAATGGATGACAGGCCGACATCCATTTATCTCAACGAGTATAGAGCTTTTTACAGTAGGGACACCTTGAGCTCCAAAAACGTTTGTATTCATATGATTATGTGGAGTTCTTAATATATTAGAATTAGTTGTTATAGTTCCAGCAGGGTAAATAGATGTGCACACAGTAGGTTTTTCACATTGAGTATCGGAATACATATTACTTTCATTTTCACTTAATGAATCAGTCTTGGATTTAGACAGCAAATATTTGGCACTTCGATTCATAGTTTCTTTTTTATCTATTTGCAATAATGGCTCAATAACAGTATCGTCGGATTCATTACTGAAATTTTGAACTTTTCTTTTAATAGAATTTCTTTTAGTTTTTATAATTCCCATATTTGACTTTTTGACTTCATTTTCAATACCACTAGTAATGGATGTGCTATCTCCGCCGTCTTGAGACGTCTGAAATTAGTAAAATAACATTTTTATCATATTACGATTCATACATACACACTTAATCTAAAGAAATACAGAATTTTTAATAATATGCATTTACAAAAAAAAACAGTAATATATCAAAAAACATTTACGCGAAGCGTTGTGCATTTAATTCAACAATAATAAGCATTTGACTGGCCTCTTTGTATATTGGTTAGAATTCGATTCCCACCCAGGACAAATGGTTTCCTATTGTACTGGATGCAATAATAATATTCGTGTATGTATTTTGCGCAGCTGTTCAGTTACCGTAACATTTGTTCCAATTATTATTATTATTGTTATACCTTCCGCATGGCAAGCAGCGGATGGGCGTGCGATGGTCAAGCACCACGGTCGCGAGGCACTTTGCGGCCGCGCAGAAGAAGGGCCGGGGGCTCGGTCTCTGGCAAGCACGTACTTACCGGACCGGCCGGACCCCATTCCTCGGTTGGTCGTGAAAGAAAGCGTGCTTTCTGTAAAATAACATTTTTACTTCTATGAAATTTTTCACTTATTAGACGCCACTGTTCCTCATTGAACGGACGCACAATGATGTTGAAATATTTCATACGCATGTATATATTAGTTGGAACAACAACAAATATGATCGGTGGTAGAGCGTTGACAACATTAAAAAGTTTAGTAGGTACGCTCGCAGACATCGATATCGCAAAGCAACTTTTTGTTCTTGTTAATTAATGAATATCTATTACTTATGCCAGTTAATCGAAGTTTTATGTATTAATAAATGAATTTTCAACCTCCATAATAGTGAGCTCATCTGGACCACTGCAAATCTGATCAATGGCCATTAAGACCACGACGACAACTGGTAAAACTCCGAGAGTCCAACCGACTGCGTCAGCCCACATCGGATAAACGTAATGTCCGTAAGAAGCTGGTTTGTACTCGATCCAATTAAATACGAGAATAAACTGAAACAATCGTCGAAACATTATAATATAAGATATAGTATGTTGCTAAATATGTCATAAGATATTTATACACTCACAACCAAAGCAGCTGGTGTAATGACCCGCCACATGGCGCTCCAGAAAAAGACCCACAGTTTGGACTGGTTGCCGATCATTCGTTGGATATCACGGCAGAACTTCTCGGCACCGTAGATCCATGCAATCAGTATGCATTCGCCTATAGCAATTATTAAAACCGACCAATTTGCCGCGTATTTATCCATTAATTGAAGCCAGTACATGCCACTCTGAAAGGAATGATGTTTTCAATGTAAAATTAATTAAATCTTCACATAACCCATAGACAACAATTATAATAAAGAATTTGCTTACATTGGTAGTAAAAATCAGTCCGCCAAGATACCCAAAGACGGCTACAGAAAACACAACCCATCCTTTCCTTTGACGGAAATTGGGGAACCTATCGAGAATAGCTGTAGTAACCGTTTCCATAAGCGCGAACTGAAATTTTGTTAAATTCCTCACTGTAATTAAACACTCATGATTTTTAATATATTCGATTGATCAGTTAAGAAACCACTGTACCTGTGAGTCGAGACCTAGTGTGAGTAACATTAGAAAGAAGAGTATTGACCAAAGAGGTGAAACGGGTAATCTAGTAACAACTTCTGGATATACGATAAAAGCCAAACCCGCTCCCTGGTCTACAACGCGGTCGACATCCACTTGTAATTCATGGGCTAAAAATCCTATAACGGAAAAAATCACTAGTCCCGCGAAGAATGACGTTGCTATATTTGATACAGCCACTATCAACGAATCGCTGAAATACAATTATAAAAAAAAATAAGATTGTATCACATTATATGTTATATAGCCAAGAACAAATAGTAATAAATATACTGACATATAACAATTATTAGAGAATTTGTTGTACGAAGAAAGAGTAATGAGACCACCCCATGCAGGACTTAAGGCAAAGAATATTTGCACGGCAGCGTCACCCCAAACCTGTAATAAGAATAAAAAATGTCTTTAGTGATCTGATTTATCTATACCTTTAAATATGACTAAAGCCAAATATTCCTTTTGAAATGTAATGTTTGTTTATCCGTCTTATCGTGCGGGATACTTATCGGAATGTCAGATTGGATTTATTGGGATTTTTATTGGTGGGCAGAGGAATTTATGAGTTATACCTTAGAACTACATTTAGGGCACTTTTTATTCCTGAAATATTTAGGGTTTCTACGTAAAACATGAAACGCCCTCATAAAAATAGGAAGCGCTTGAATTAATGTATCAGTTTATTACCCAGCATACTAACATATTTGTAAAGTAGCCAATCTAAGCAATAACTTACGCAAAATGTACAGTACAAAGTTAAAATAAGTATTTAATTTTAATTTTAATTTACCTGGGCACTAAGTAGTTGACTGAAGTCTGGGGTAAGATAATAAAGAATGCCCGTAGATGCTCCTGGCAAAGTGACTCCGCGAAAGAACAGAATTACCAGTACCACGTATGGAAAAAGCGCGGTGAAGTAGACAACCTACAAAAAATATTAACCATTATTCGCCTATGACGTACTTATTAAATACGTGTGAAAGTGTATTCGCCTTTGGTGTAGAAGATTTAGCTGTAATTATGACTAATAATTTCACTTAAAGATGACATTTATTGGAGAAAAATATGCAGATTTTCCTATTGGTACAATATGTATTTCTTGTTTGTAAAATAGCCATGCAATTCATGACGGTTGTCGTAAAACCTAAGCCCTGTTAGTGTCAATACATTAAAATATGAAGACGTGACTTAAAAAAGTTATGTTACGTAACCTTGCTTGTTATCGCTAATAGACCTATTACGGATTTTGGTTTTTACCTATCTATTTCATTGATAAACTGATACTACTTCATTTTACAAGGTTTAAGCCTATAGCGAATGGTGGTGTAAAGTATATTTTACGAACCTTTCCAGAAGACTGCACGCCTTTGAACAGACAAAGAAAAACGATTAGCCAAGCAGCAAATAAACATACGGCCATACCCCAGCGAATTTGACCCATTTCTTCAATTCCCGCAGATAGTCCGAGAACTTGGTTACTGTAAAATTTTCATAAAAAATTATTCGGATATTTCCTACTGTAGTTCAACAGGTTTTGTCTGATATGTTTCAACAGTAGCTGAAGTTGTTAATATTAACAGCATTAAGAAATCTATCTTGAGAGAATGATAGTCAAATAAATAACACTCAGAAAGGTGGTATTGATCTAACAAGAGCAATACTTACGTGAAGTATTCTTCAGCTGGCGGTTTTCTGATAGCCACTTCCGCTAGTGCCGCTATATTATGAAGTGTCGCGTAGGTTTCATTGACGCATTGTCGCAAATAATATGTTCCGTTTTTAGATTCACAAACATCTGCCTCCTCATACGAATAACAATCTATAAATAATAATTTTTGTATAATTTTTATTTATGTTCCAAACGAATAATTTTACATTTATCGGTGAATATCAAGTTAAAAACTAACATTTTGTGCTCCAATCTGCATCACAGTTTTGCCATGGCAGCCGATGATAGAATATACTCATGAAAGATACGGCCATGTAGTATATAGTCCAAGCTATAATCAGATTATAGTACAGCATGACTATACTTGATACTATGACCATCCCGTAGCCGAGTCCGCGAAATAGAGGGCAGAATTTGTTGTAGACCGCGACGGGGCCCAGTGCAGCATACTGGCCGAAGGACAGTTCCATAAACATCAGCGGAAGTCCCGCTATAATGAGCATCACGGTAAACGGTATAAGAAATGCACCTGAAAAAAAAAATTGATTTTTTTTGTTACTCATTTGATTATCTGAATTTGGGTGGTTAATTTAGTAACAGAGTAATATACCTCCTCCATTGTTGTAACAGAGGTAAGGAAACCGCCACACGTTGCCCAGACCAACACTATAACCCAACAAAGAGAGGAGGAAATCGAAGCGCCCCGTCCAATTTCCGCGTTCTGGTTCAGTCTCTTCCGCCCTTTGCTCCAACGCCGTTTCATTACACTGCATTAAAAAGCTATGTTACACGATTTTATTGCGTACAATAAGCTATTTAAAACGCCTACTCTTACTTTGTAAAGGATGTACGGGCCATTTTCTTAGTTACACCATGGACCAAGTTATGTAAAAAATAACACAACTATACCTACACCTACAGATAATGCATCTACACTTACATAGCTACTCCTAAAAGTGCCATGGTAATCCATTGATGGATATTTTATCACAGAAAATTTCTTTATTACGATTTACGCTAGTAATTACATAATATGTAACTCACATTTTGTGTTTCATAATCTCTGGTAGTTATATATTTAGGATACAGTATAGCTACACTTTTCACAGCTGAATATTTTTTTTATACAAAATATTTCGGATATCACTATTAACACGCATTCTAATAATGTAATAAGTATTAACGATTCTAAAAGTACTTACGTCAGAATATTTTACATCCATTTCTGGAATATTTTTTGTAACTGCTGGAATAGGTGTCTGGGTTAATTTCTCCACCTTCATATTGACTGGCACCTCTCCTGTTACTTCATAACCAAATCAACGACTAATAAATTGCTAACTACACAACGACCGTGGAACACGGCACATCACATTCCCAGTAATCCGCCTAAGTCACACAATTTCGTAAATTTTTAGAATATATGTATAAAAAAACGTGGGCTTTTCATTTAAATCTACAACACAACAAAATAAGTAGGATTTGAGTGAAATTAACATTAAATCGGAAAACGCGAAACGCAGGAACGCGCAGATGTCAAGTTTCGCATCGACCGAACTCTGAATGAACATCTAGGTCAATATCAAGCCTCCGCCTCCACCGTCCCTCGCCCTTCACTCCTGAAACCCCTCGTGGAACAGTGCCTCCTAGACGAAAATCATATGGAAATGCCTCTGTCATTGTGCCAATACTGTTTTACGATTTTATTTCATTGTTTTTATGAAACAACGAGAATCCCATATTGCTTTTTTTAATCACACATGTAATATTTAAAAACTATATGCTAAACAGAATGTTACTAGATATTATACATAGGTCAAACAAACCAAATAGTATATTTTAATATGCTTTTTACAATATAATTCATTCGAACTGTGAGATACGTTGTCCGTTTCTACAATTTGTATTTTTTTTCAAGCCACATTCATTACGGTATTATTTTGTATTTAATCTTTCATGTCGTAAGAATTTAGTTTAAGAAAGCAGTACATCTTGGAAATCAAAGTAGTTGGTGAATATTAGTACAAATTGAGCGATAATTGAATGCAGCCTGTAATTATTTTATGAGTGAGTGCATTGCTGCCACGGTCGATGCGATGCGGAAGGTCGCTGAAAGTAGAACGGCGTATTGATTGCTGAGCTGTGCGCGGCTGGCTCTGTTGTACCTACGTGCTACATGCCTACGACGCTTAAATATATGAAGAGGTTACTTAATAAATAAAAAATTGAGCAAACCAATGCCAATTTTTTATATTTTTATCGAAGGGTCTTTCAGAATTTCACTCTTTGCAAATCTACACTCGCCTTGAAACTGAGAAAGTGCTATATTAGTAGTATAGCATTCTATTCATAATGTTCCTCGTCATCTACTACTTTACATTCGCGTCATGAAACAATAGTGTGTTGGCCTTGGCATGTTTCGCTATCCCCAATTGAGAAAGATCTAACATGAAACACGTTTCACTTTCATTCAAACATTATACCTTAAGCTAACCATGAGAATATGTCAAGAAAGAATAATATACTAATGATTTTATTCCCGTACCTTACGTGGCGCCCAACGCGGTACATATTTTGACTGGTATTTACCTCTCATATTTTTTACACTCAATTAGATATAATATAACCTGGTCTATGATGTCGTTGCTATGCATAAAAATCAATCCGTTATTCACAAAATATTCTTGTATACCGTATAATGATCACAAACTCATCATATAATTTTATTCCGGTGAATAGTTCAATAAAGATGATACTTCAGAAGAATGCTATAACGCGCTTTTTTGCCTAACCGTTGGATCAAGGGTAAGACATGTAAACCAGTAAGGCACTTGACACGACGTGTATTATGTCCCTGACCAACGAAGTTCTTGTTTGAACTTTTTGTTATGAAGTTAACATTTCTTAGATCACTTTTAGTAACATTTATATAACACCAAAGTATCTCACTGATATTTGAATTTAATTGTCGTACTTACCGTAAATTGTGAAATTTCTAATTGAAATTTAACGCCTCATTTGAAACAGTGTCCGCGGAATTCCCACGTAGATTTCGATCCCGTGGGAATATCGGGATTAAAAATATCCTATGTTTATTCTCAGGCTTCAAACTATCCCCATAGCAAATTTCATTACAATCGACCAAGCGTCTCGGCCGTGAAAGCGTCACAAACACACGGACAGACAGATTTCATTTCGCATTTATTATATTATATTACAATGGATCGAACGCTTTAGTTAGTCATTAAAACCAGCTTTTATTATCTAAACAACACTGCGAGTGCTTTTGGATAAAATTTTGGTAGTTAAAACTAACAACTGGAGAATTTGCAAATAAAGCATAGTGCATATAGGTAGATGGATAGTGCTTACAATAAACATTTCCAAGTAGCCTAGACCTAGACCTAACCAGTTGTACGCCAACTAAAAAGACGAGTAGCGCCACTTGTCCGGTTGTTGCTGTCACAAAAGACCTTGTTATTTTAACCTAAACAAAAGAATGCGTAGTTTCATTTATCATATAGGTACCCAGAACCTCCATGATATTTATAATGAGCGAATTCATTTCAAAGATTTAATATACATGTATAATTAAATACCGATTTGAGTAGCTATATCTAATGTAATGTAATGAGAAGCGATCTTATATATGAACAGTTAAGGATATTGTAACTCATTTCGATTATATACATTCTCAAACGTAACTATATTATTACAATATTTCAATTAAAATAGACTTGTAAATATCATAAGAGATAACTCTTCATTATGTTCACCACGTGTACAGCTGTTACGTCACCTATCGCCCCTTCCGCGCTGTTCCGTACCGTAGGAACCTACTTATTTAAGCACTACGCCTATAAATTTTATATCACTTCAGCGACGGGATTCTCATCATTAACGTCCGACTCATACAAAGACTTAACGACATTTCTTAATTATATCTGTCGAGTTCGAAATTAGATGCTTAGCATAGAGCTGCATATCAAGCAGACTCTTCAAATTATTCAAGGTACAAGGTTAAGAGAACACATCTTACCAGCGAAGCTATCTATCTTTATAAGTAAAAAATACTTTCACTACTAAATAACCAAACCTTTTCCTAGAGCGTTAACAATTCGTTTAATATTTCCTTGAAAGATATTTTTACTTCCTTCAAAGGTAATTTTACTTGCGACGTTTTACGTAAATACCAGACCGAACACTAAGCGTTTGCTCAAGTTATGGAACATCTATGACAATGAAGAAATATTCGTAAATAAATAATATAAAGACTTATAGTTGAAAGAAAACAAAAAAATCTGTAGTGTAGCAAATTTATTGTAAAAGTGTATAATATATAAAAAATAAGAATGTTTCACAATTTTATTCCTTATTAAACAAAAACACAATTTAAAAATCAGATATGTAAATAGAAATGCCCTTATTATTAAGTCTCCATTTTAATAATATATATAGTTTAACATCATAAAAGATCAATATAGTTGGACGTAGGATAAATATACAACGCATATAAAAAACCTACAAACTGAGTTGGACCCATATAACCAAAAACATCTTAAGTCTATTTTCGCCGCATCGAATATGTGATTACGGATAGCCAAAATATTTTCGATTACTACTTGGCGAGTAAAGTTTTGATGAGGGACTCCAGTTTCCTGGTATCTGCAGCGAATTTCCGTATGCCGTCGGATAGCTTATCTGTCGCCATCTGATCTTCGTTGAGATGCCAACGGAACTGAGCCTCGCTTAGCGAAATCTTCTCAATGTTAGACTCTGCAGCAATTTTAGGATCAAGTACCTGCAAGTGACAGTTTGGGAGTCAGTATATACTGTCTGATGATATGTCTAACATATGCATGCGTACCATTACTTTAATTATTTCCCTTCTTCTATTATCTTCTTATGCAGTTTAAGAACAAAAAGACGACAGCTAACAATTCTATATAAAACACCATGACATATTACAAAAGAAAAATGATGGTATCCGAGCAACTAGTTCATTTGACCGAGTATATCATAATTCACTTGCCTTTTCAATCAAAATGAACCGTTCTTTTTCGCTTTAATTTTTTTGTCTACACCTCCTCATGGACGAAATAAATAAGGATTTTTGATGAAAATTTCAATTCACTTTTGGCCAATTTCAGTAACACACAATCTGAACGCATTGTGGCTGAAAAATTTGCCATCTGACATAGAATGGTAGAAAAATATGAATTCCCATACCAACAAGCTTTATTATCAGACCAACATGCCGTTGATTACTCACTCTTTTCAGCGGCTGCTCGCTATTCGCCAACTCCTGCAACAGTTTCGGGCTGATGGTGAGCAGGTCGCAGCCGGCCAGCTCGCGGATCTCGCCCGTGTTGCGGAACGACGCGCCCATGACTTGTGTGTTGTAGCCAAACTTCTTGTAATAGTTATATACGCGAGTCACCGACAGAACGCCCGGGTCGTCCTTCCCCTCGTAACTTTTCTTGGTGTGTTCTACATACCTGATGGTATCACGCATATTTTTAAAGTCAGTTAAACCATTATCAATAAGGGTTAATGACGGTTCAAGGTTTTATCAGATTTTTTAACAACATTTAACATTTAACAACATTTATTTTACAACAGAGTTGACATTTGAACAAAAGTTTATATCAACTACAAAGTAATTTCTTTTCATTATAGTAAAGAATAACATTTGACCACAATCTTGCATTATAAATTAACTAACTTACCAATCTAAAATTCTTCCCACAAATGGTGAAATAAGTGTGACATTAGCTTCGGCGCATGCTATAGCTTGATACATTGAGAAGAGCAAAGTCAAGTTGCAGTGGATTCCATGTTTTTTCTCCAATTCTCTGAAAGAAATAGACATTCCATTATCGTTTTATACAATTTTTGAGAAAACATGAATATTTATTTCAAGGAAGAATTTCCAATCAAACAGATTTAAAATAGTGGTTGGCACTATATCATCAATTTAAAATAGACCAATAAAGATGAACTGATCTGATTTAGATTTTATTCCTTCTATTTCTATATCTTCCTTATTGCTGTCCCCAAATACTAGCATATTCAAAGAAATAATATTTAAAGCAATTATAAAACTAATAACATCTTAAGAACCAGGAAAATATTGTGCATTATACAATGCAATTATTTTGCATCTTACCTTGCAATTATTTTACATCTTACCTTGCAGCCTGAATTCCTTCCCAAGTCGAGGCTAACTTAATAAGGATTCTTTCTTTTTTAATTCCATGTTCAGCAAACATGCCTATCAATTTAATTGCTTTCGACATGCTAGCTTCCTTGTCAAATGATAGCCTATGAAATAAAAAAAATGCATTTAAAATAAGATCATTAAATCTAACTATTAATACATAATATAGAGACATTACAATATTACCTTGCATCAACCTCCACAGACACACGCCCAGGAATGATTTTCAAAATTTCACAACCAAACAATACACTTAACATATCCAGTATTTCAGTCAGTTGTTCATCTATTGTACTGTAAGGAGAAAGTTGATAAGTAAATACATAATTGCCAGTTGCAGTTTCAATACAAACCTAACATAGATCAATCAATAGTGGCCAGATAGTAAGACTCTTTGTTTAAAAATAAATATCGTGTCGTAAATTTAAAAGATTGACTACCAATATGTTTTCACCTAAAATATCAATGGTAAAAATGAAAATGTACAAGGACACAAATAACAATATGAAACAAAAGGCAATTGGCTAATTATAGCATATAAGGACATTAGTCTTCAACAGAAAACCATTAACTGGGATCAGCTACTGTCTCAAGGACTGACGACACTATTTTTACTGTCGGTTTACTAATATCACATCACTAACTTTCATTTCAGAATATCGCTATACATAGAAAGTTAACTTGCAAATGTAATTTATCATTAATATCAACAAAACTACTGAGAGATATACCTACCCGCCACATTCCTTCCCATATTTGACGGCCTTGTCAAGCAAATGTTGGTACTGCTCCATACCAGCAGCAGACAGGATGAGACTGGGGTTTGTTGTAGCATCTGTCGGTTTGTACACCTTCATAGCTAAAAAAAACAACCTTTTCAGTACAATTCTACTGTACGCTGAATGATTCTTGAAAAATATATAAAATCTAACACTATGGATATATTAATGGTTGCTATGGTTAAGACTACTTAAGTATAACACCAGCCTCTGCAGAAAATATTTAATATAGTTAGAACACTATAGTTTTAATGAACATAGTTATAAGTCCCAGCTGAATACTGTATGTAGCCTTATGTAGTAAGTACCCTGTCGAGGTCATAGATTTATTACTCAAGATATTATTCTAAAAAGGAATATATTCCGTAGGTATTATAAATGGGAAAGTGTGTTTGTTTGTACTCTATTTCACGTCAAAATGGAGCAACAGATGAATGAGAATTTTGGTATGGAAATTGTTGAAGGGTTGGTGAGTAATATAGGCTGCTCTTTTTCATGGGAAAATACCGAATATTCACAAGAAAAATTTATACAAGTTCATAAATATAGCAGATGTAACAAACAATCTGAGAATGCTTGTTATGTAAGTTCCGAGATGTAAATGACCGCAAAATTGACCTTCCTTTACAGGAAACAATTTTACACAGTGCAAAGTATGAAAATCAATTAATCATACAGGAAAATTCCAAATGACCTAAACAAGCATTTTACCACTTGAAGAAACAATTCATAATGCTTTATCTCTAAAATAAAAAAGGGCATACAACCTTCAAAGTCCCCGGTATCGGCTACGACTGTGGAAAACTGTTTTAGCTGATCCAATGCGCTCATTTTGGTGCGCTTTGCTTGTGGTTCACTGGTCATATTTATTCCAATTATCAGTTTCCTGAAAAAATGAGGCAAAAACAACAATAGTTTAATTTCGAAACGTTACTTTCAAACAGGTTGCTGATTGAAGGTGACCCCGCAAGATAAATTATACTAATTGTCAATACACAACCAAGGAGATAACCTCTATCAATGGTACTTGCAACTTCGTGGAATATTAGTTAATATTAGATAAACTTCAAGCAAGCAAAAACAACATAAAAAGTGTATATCAAACCTTAGCAAAATCTGTTTATATATAATAATAGGCAAGTTTATTTGGAACTTAAGATATTAATAGGAAAAGTATGCACTACAAAACTCCTAACCACCTCATGCAAATGATTAAGAGCCATTGACATTTGACAGTGTCATTGATTGTCATTACTATCAAAAGTGTTAAATTTAAAACAAAATTGAGAGTTTGGGAGACCTGAATTTTTTTCTAATATCAAGAATCATAGAATCCTAATTTTCGGCCAAATATAGGTTATTTTATATTAATATATCTAATAGATATTATGGAACCCGCTAAACTTATTTATTAGTCTAGTACTTATAAATTCAATATAACCATCATAATCAAAAAACAATTATAATCGTTTTAGGAACTACAAATGTACTTTTTACTCTAAGTCTTAAATAAGTATTGAGATGAAAATGTTTCATACAACAAAAAATAATTCAAAGAAAATTTCATTGGGTTGATCAAAGTACAATGCTGAGTGTCAAATAAATGCAGCCGAAAGAGCTTAATCGGCACTCCGTGGTGTATTTGTGTAACGGAGAAATAATTAAGGCAATATCACACCATTTATATGTGTGGTTGGTGGTTAATTATATATATAACGCTAAAAAAATTAAGAATAAGGATTCAAACGCAAATGTATATCTTATTCAACAATCTGAGATCAAGAAGAACTTAAAGGCTTAATGTCTAGTTCTTGGTTTTATATTTTAATATGGCCAGTTCAAATACGCTACATTAAAAAAATCGGAATAAAACGTCGTACTGCATATAACTGCATATAATATGATTATTTTATACTTAATATAATTTATTACATAAATGAATATTTGTTTTTCAGTTTACTATGGCTTGTACAATGGCAACACTGTTGCCATATTGTATCTGTACTTCTAGAAAATTCGGGTTCTAGTTCAACATCGAAAAGCTAAATATCTGCATTGCACTGCTTCACCGTGTAGCAGAAAACCGGCGTCTCATTCGCTTTTGCGATTGATTGACCGACTGTCAAGCAAGCAACGTGTTTTGCGTGTGTTCTGTGAAAAAAGAATAATTTATAATTCTATAACAATTTACCTTGTAATTTTCAACCAGAATGGCTGCTATGTCCGTTATAGGCATTGATTTCGGCAATGAATCATGTTATATTGCTGTAGCAAAAGCAGGTGGTATAGAGACCATAGCAAATGACTACAGTCTGCGGGGTACCCCGTAAGTATTATTTTTCCTCTTAGATACAGCTACATTTACGTATTTCCTTTAGTTTTAATCAAATAGAATGATTTTACAAAAGCATAGACATGACTAAAAAAATATTTTATGTCTTAATAAGTTTCAACGATTTATTATTTTTATGAAATATCATAGTAATCTAAAATTTCTCTTATTATTTCTTAAATCGTCTTTTCCAATAATACCTGCAATAATTCACTCCTCAAGTACAATGAAAGCATGTGTATCACAGTGACAATCATATTTTATTCTTCCTGTACTTTTGTTAACCTAAAAGTATATATATAATTAACAAATACGTATGTAATTTGAGTTATGTTTGGAACTTAAGTATATTTTTTACTATTGTTAACATAAGTTTTTACGTATTATAAATATATGTGTATTTTACATAATCAGTATGTTTTCTTTAGATCATGTGTGGCCTTTTCACCAAAGAACCGAATATTGGGGGTGGCAGCAAAAAATCAGATGGTTACTAATATGAAAAACACTGTATTCGGATTTAAGAGACTGTTGGGTAGAAAATTTACTGATCCATATGTACAAAAAGAACTGAAACACTTCCCTTTCAAGGTTGAACAGAGGCCAGATGATGGAATTGGAATAAGGGTCAATTACCTCGGAGAAGATAATGTGTTTAGTCCTGAACAGGTGACATACCAGTAATTATTATCTGTAGGTTGTATGTTGAAATTAATTTATGGGAAGACAAGATTTCAGTGCAATGTATGTCTTGCAATATTACAGTATTTCTTGGATGTTTGTTAGTTTGGACTGTAGTTATTGCAATTCTGGTAACAAAGAAACTAATGATAGCTTTTAAGTAATTAATGCCAAAATCAAGCACTGCTTTATATTTTTTGTGATGTACATAGACTTAGAACTAGATGTCATATTTCTTATGAAACATAAAATCCACTATATTGGTTGCTAGCATATTTACATGACCCTGGTGGGCATAGGCTTTTCTATCGTTGCAGGAGACTCTAGAGCAGAGTTCCCCAAACTTTTTTGTCTCGTAGACCCCTTGCCATGTTGGGTAGACCCGCTACTTACCTGATATTGATTTCCTGTAAATTTCTAACTGTAGTGAGTTTAGTGTTAAAAACTTAAAGTGAAAACATATGTTAAGTTATACATTTATTAATTGAATTTAAATTAAAACTACTCAAAATAAAATTTTATATCTGTTATGTAATACATTTTTTATTTCATAGGTACTTTTATAAATAATGTATATGTTTTGATATTATAAGATAGTATGATGTAAGTGAATAGGTACTATCAGTGTATGTGTTGAGATCCACTATCGTGGACCCCCATTTTCATTTCATGGACCCCCAAATTTTT
>DWEM01000140.1:0-23919 GCA_018245935.1 Agara belti belti
CCCCCGCCCCCACAATTCCCTTTGGAGGTAGAATTTCATAAAATGGGTATTTATTTCACCTCAACATATCACTACATGTATTATTATACATATGTTATTATACATATGTTATTATACATATAAACCTTGCTCTTGAATCACTCTATCTATTAAAAAAACGCATCAAAATCCATTGCATAGTTTTAAAGATCTAAGCGGACATAGGGACAGACGGTGGAAAGTGACTTTGTTATATACTATGTGGTGATGAATCATTTATAAGTTCTCTGACTTTGTTTCAGGAAGCAATAAAGGAAAAGAAGGATGGCTTAGATTAACTTTGATGATTGAAATATGGTAGTTTTCACATAAATTATTATGAAGATAATCATTACTAAATCTATGATATAAACAAGGTACAGTAACTCTGTGACTTGAAGATCAATTAATGTAGTTATAACAATGTGTAATGTTTAAATAGCATATCCTATCTTTGTAAGCAAATAAAACGATTGTTTGAATTTTGTTTTTAATGTCATTTATATTCTAACTGTACAATATGAAATTATAATTGCAAGTATATGAAATTCCTCTTTATTGATGTTTTAATAATTTTCTAAAAATTCAAAAAACAAAGTAATGATTGATATAAAATTATTTATCCATAATACTGACAATTAACAATGAAAAGGAAAATAATTAAAACAACCTTATTTTTTGTAATTCCTTTTATTGCATTGAAAAAAATCTAACAAGTTAGTGTTTAAGAATCCTCTATACCATAATAGTCATTGATTAGGCAAAATATTTTTAAAACGTGATTGTTTGTGATGGAAATATGTGAAATTTGTGCCACCAGCGTTTTCTCAGTATGCATTATATCCAGACAATGCATAAGAGAAACATACCTATACCCCTGATTGATTTAAAATGTAACATGCTATGATCATACTTAAATATAAAGGATTGATAATTATGTACAAAACATTTTCTATTTAAATATCATTAACTACCAAACAAGAGTTGATACCACTTCTGTGGTAAACAATAATAAATAATACGCCATTGAAACAAGTAACAACAACAATGGTAACATTAAAACTAAAGGTCAATAAATAGACATTAAAATGTTTCCTCTTCATCACAGTTCTCAGTTGCGTGTCCAAAAACTGAAATAAAAAATGCATATTTTTTTATCCTAAGATAATGCAAACATTAATATAGTGCTTATTCATCAAAACTAGCAGTAAAAGGACCCATTTATATTCTTGGCGTATGTGCTACTACACTACTACTACTACTACATGTATGGTAAGTACCATAGATTTTAATTTGTTGTACTCAAATATATAGAATAATGCAGCATAAAATTTACCGGAAGAAGTTCATAACACACGTTTCTAGATCGAAATTGTGTCCCACTACAGGGCTGTTTAAACTAAATTTTGGTACAGTGTCTTCAAAAAAGATTTTTTTTTAGTTCATGTGCAATTTTTACCAATATCTAATTTCGTTGACTTCAAAACAAGGTATTAATGTAATTTCGTTAATTTGTTAGATTTTGGATGAGTGGATTATACGGATACCTTCGCAGATGTCGCAGTAGGGTCTGGGCGGCGGAGGAGCGCGGCGCGGGGGTGCGGCAGGCGCGTCGGGCGCGGCGGCGGCCTGCCGCGGGCAGTCCTCTGTGTCGTGTGCGTCGAACACATCGCAGATGTCACAAAAAAGACGCGGCGCGACGGCGCGCGGTTTACGGCCATTGCTAATAAACAAAATTAAATAACAGGAAATACTTGTTTGTTGGTGACATTTTCTTGAATTATCTTATGTTATCAATAAAATTTGTAAAGCAACGTTATTATTCATATTTCTGTTTGAGGCCATAAACGTAAAAGCGATATTGTACATCATGGCGATATTTTATTGCTCTGAAGACACCTACGCTTGCATAATTGTATTGGTTTTAAGTTTTAAGTTTTGTAAGTCATTCACAATCAGATTCAGTCATAAGAAGAAAGTTTTTAATTGCCTTCTAGTCTTGCCTTTTAGTCACCTTGACTCTTTTCCAGAGTATTTATTAGTTTGTCTGTGTCCATGTACCTGTTTCTTCCTTATAGGCTTAGTCGTACCGGATATTTAAGCTTTTATTGCTTCTTAATTAAAACAAATTTTTTAACCGACTTCAAAAAAAGGAGGAGGTTCTCAATTCGACTGTATTTTTTTTTTTTTTTAAATCTCGTTTCTGCGTAGACGAAAAAAGAAATTGGAACGACAAAACTCATTAATAATTTTTCGGAATTTATATTTGACTGTCTCAATAAAAACGTAATGAATGGAAATGTATTATATATGTACATAATATATCGCTACAGATATTAATAAATAAACGAGAATAGTCACCCGATAGCCTTCGGTTTACGTTTCGAATATTACTAGAAAACTATAATTAAATAATAACATCACAGTTCTCGATTCGTTTTAATTTCGTTAGCAAGTTAGAAGGAATGAAAATTTTATTAGACAGAGTAAACTATTGCGTAACGACACATTATAAAAAGTACTACTTACAATATGGGCGGTTCAGTAACAGATCCGCTTTCAAGCGCCTGTACACGCGCCATCAGCTGCTCGTTCTTGCGCTGCATGTCAACGATCACAGAGTTCAGAAAGCTCACTTGCCCTTCGATTACTTCTTGCTCCTCTTGTTCTCTGGTGAAAGGCAGGATACAAATGTATTAAAAAAGAAAAAAAAGGTTCAAACAACGATTAATTTATAAATAAGATTATGTGCACAGATATGCAACGTGTTCAATTAGATTGAACTAAATATATTATGCTCATATCTGTTTGGGCGCGTTACAACCAAGGAAACTCACTCTCCGTATGTCAACGTTGAATTTAGTTTTTTTTAATTTTACGAAGTTGGTATAGAAGAAATAATATGTACGCTTACTTGTGCACAGTGTCCCCTTGGCCCAGAATTCCAATAGCGGTGTTATCGTTCTTATCCCGAATATCTTTACCATTGGTTAACTGACTTTGCAAAATAGCTTTCTCCCGCTCCGCTATTTCAGATTTAGCCTGGTAATGCTAAAAATGAGAAATTGTTACTTAATGAAAAGAAGAAATGTACATGTTGAAAATATTTTGGCAGACTAATGCAGTAAATTGTACCTTCACATCTTCTTGCAGTCTTTTTATAAACTCGTCTTTTGTTCTTAACTCTTTCATTTTGTGTTCAACGTCTGATTTTACTTCATTTACTATCTTTTCACTGTTCGCTAACGCACTCGCGTTAGCTTGCCTTGTCGCTTGTAATTCTAACGTTAACTTTTCTAGTTTTTCATCTTTAGTTACATTAGTCGTCTGCTGCACTGTCGCCAATTCTAATTTTTGAGAGAGATCTAGAACATTTTTTTCTGCCGCTATTAGCTTCTCTTGTAGATGACTCTGTTTTCCAATTTCAGTTTTTACGTTGTCTCTTAGATCCCGTAATTCTTTTTCGTAGTCACGTAGCTTGTTTTTAAGTTCGTGACGTAAGCTTTTACTTTCTTTTTTATATTCATCGAACTGTGTCTGAAGCTGTTTATTGAGATCTTCGTAGTTTAGTTTTTGTCCATCATTGATGTTAGTTAATTGTTTTATATCATCTTCAGACTTGACGAGCAATTGTTGTAGTTCCGTGACTCTCTCTTCAGCATTTCTAAGTTCTGTTATTTGTTTTTCTTGATCTGCTATACGATTTTGTAAAGATTTTGTTGTCTTTGTTAGAGATTCAACTTCTTTAGTGTATTTATCTTTCATTTCAGTGTTCTCACTTTCAAGTAACAGTACCTGTTGTTGGACTTTGGTAAATTCTACGGTTAAAGCATCATTTGCAATATTTGTTGTATGTTCCTTTTCAGATATTTCCTTATCTTTATTTTCCATATATTGTTTAAATTGAATCAATTCGTTTTCTAAAAGTTTCGATTTTGCAACATGAGCTTCATTTTTATCACTTTGGATTTTAATTTCGTTTTCCTTCTCTTCCACCAATTTTTTAAAATGATTAATATCAGCAACATTAGCATTTAATTTTTTCACAGCATTTTCATAGTCATTCTTTAATATATTGAATTCGCTTGATGTTTCATTAAATTTCGTTGCCAACAAAGATTTTTCATTTACTAAAGCAGCCATTTCTATCCTTAGTGTTTCTAAATGATTGAGATGTTCTTGTAGTAAAGATTCTTCAGTTGAAGAATTATTTAAAAGGGTTTCGTATTTTTGTTTAAGTGTAGCTGTTTCCAACTGAATGCTGTTTAATTGTTCTTCAAATTTGTTTTTGCTTTCGATTGCTTTATTTAATTCTTCGTTGGCTTGCATTAGCTGTCGGTCTTTCTCTGTAACCATCTCTTCATTTGATTTTACGTCTACTTCTAACATCTCCACTTTCAACGAAAGTTCTTTAATATTGTTTTGTTTCTCTTCTAATAATGCCTTTAGCCGAGTTTCTTCTGTTTTATAATTACTTGCCTCATTACTTAAAGTAGATAACTGAGTTTGATATTGAGTGATTTCTTTTTCATGTTGAATTTTCTGGTTATTTAATTGGCTATTCATATCGTCTAATATTTTTTGCAAGGAGTCTTCATGCTTTCTAGCTTCCTCTAATTTGTTATTTAAATCATTTTGGGCTTCAGTCAATTGATCTACCTTTTCCATTAGTTTAACTTCGGATGTCGCGCCCTCCGCTTTCAATAACGATATTTCTTCCTTGTATCTGTCAATGTCAACTTCAAGCTTTTTACGTATTGATTCATATTCACTATTTAATTCCTGCTCTTTTACTTTGAGACTTTCAATTTCTTTTTTCAATATTGAATTTTCATCCAATAACTTGTCATTTTGTGACTCTAGTTCTTTAAAACGGTTTACACATTCCATAGTTCGAGCTTCAAGATCCTTAATTTTATTATCCGCGGCTTGTTGTTTCTCTTTATTTTCATTTACTGTTCTCACTAATTGTCCACGTTCTATAGAAAATTCCTCTTCCATCTTAAATAACTTTTGTTTTAATTCTTGCTCTATTCTGCCATGGCTATTAGAAGATTCTCTGTGTTTGTCTCGCAGATCTTGGAGTTCCTTTTCAGTTTCTTTCAAATGCTGAGATAATTTATTAAACTGTTCATTAGAATCCGTTGCTTGCCCTGTGAGATTCATGTACTCCGATTCTATTTTTTCTTTAGATTTCTGTATTTCGTTACATTTCTCGATAGAGCTTTCAAGTTGGCGTTTGTATTCACCAACACTTAATTCCAATGCAGAGTTTTTCTCTTTCAGTTCATTGTTAATTTGTGTAAGTTCAACAATAGACGCTTTAAGTTTTATATTTTCTTGTTTCAGAGAATTTAGTTCATCCACATTAATTGTAAATTGTGTGTTAAGAGAATCCAGCTCAAATTTACTCTGATCTAAGGCTTGCTTGTGGGTCTCGATTTCTTTCAATAATTGTTCTATTTTTGTGTTACGATCTTCTATTTCTTTCTTGTGTTCTTCTGCAATTTTGCTATGTTTAATATTAAAGTTAGCTGTTGCCTGTTCGAAATCATCTTTTAACTTAATTATCTCCTTGTCTCTCTCATGTATTGTTTGCTTGTATTCATGAACTAATTTATCATTGGAGTTTGTTGAAGAGCTAGATTCATCAAGGAGCCGTTCATAATCCTTTGTCTTTGCATTGAGAGCCTGTTCTAGCTTTAATATTTCAGATTTGTTTTTCTCATCTTGTTGCGATGCGTCATTTAAGAAGCTTTCATATTCATTAATTTTATTTGATAGTTCATTTTTGACGCGATTGACTTCCTCTTGTAAAATTTTGCAAGCCATTTCATTTTTCTTTTTGGAGTCCTCCAGTTGTTCAATGTCCAACACTTTAGCACTGAGTTCCATTTTCAGTTTCGTTATTTCCTTATTCAAATTTACCTCATGTTCTTTGCTGACACCTAAAACTGAAAAATACTTTATTAGAAGGCACATTTTCCACAATTAAAGCACGTCAAATTGATGGACGTCATCAAAATATAAATGTATTTTTATTTATTTACAGTATAAATTGTGTAACTTACCTTTGTTTAGTTCGAGAGATTTATCGTCAAGAGTTGCTTGTAGCTGCGTGACTTTTGTATTGAGATCAATTATTGTTTGACTATTTTCTTTATTAAGTCTTTCCACGCTTTGTTTTTCGGCATCGAGCTTCGATTCGGCTAATTGCAATTTGGCTGTCAAAACAGACATTTGAGTCTCGAATTCAGTTTGGGCTATGGCTAATTTGGTCTTCGCCTCAGTCAGTGCCTTTTCAGATTCGAGTTTTAGTCTAGACAATTCGTCTGACATGCTTTTCCCTAACGAGTCTTTTTCACATTCCTTCTCTTTCAGCAAAGCGTACGCTTCGTCCAACAATTTCTGAAGTTCTGACGATAGTGCTAAAAACAGAGACATACACTTTAGGATTTCTATATTGTTCATTTTATTAGTTACTTTCAAAACCTCCAAAGGGCGCAATTCACGTGTTGATGTATATTTATAACATAATTTCCGTATTATCAGCTGTATCAGCTGACAGTTTCGTAGTGGCGGCGCTACTCACTGTGCGCGGCTGCCAGTTCCTCCCGGTGCTGCTCGGTGGCGGCGGCCAGGTCCACGTCGCGCTGCTCCTCCAGCGCCCGCAGCGCCGCGGCCGTGGCGTCCGCGCGCGCCACCTGCAGCGCGGCCTCCGCCTCCAGCTCGCGGATTTGCTGCTCGCGAACTGTTAGCTCTTTCTGCGAATATTTTCGTTATATCATCTGAAACGCGGATCGTTTCAATCCAACAGATGTAGCGATTGAAGCAGATTTTTTTTATCTACATATCTTTATAAACATCAATATGACACGGTCTTTTAGTCGGCATCATATAGTCATTTGATTTCATTTTAGAATGACATTTCCAATTGAAATTACAATGAAAAATAAAGATCTTACCTCCATAGCCACTTTGTATTTCTGAAATTGAAATTGGAAGTCACGGTCAGAATCGTAATAATAAAACAATTAACACTTATGTTAAAATAGCATAAACAACTGAAAACGTTATACCTAGTATAAATATTTTAATTGAATGTATTTAAGTAAGAATAGCTGTCAGTATCAAATTAATGGATTGAGATGTATAGTTATTAAGAAAAGAAAACCCTAAGTAAGATAAAGAAAATTCCAAGTTACGTTATAGTCCTCCTTGTTGATATTTTCCTCTTCATTTCTGAACATGAGATCTTCCACCTTTTGGCGTTCGTCCTCCAACATCTTGTTGAGCTTGTCCAATTCCACTTTAAGTTTCGCATTTTCTGTGCTTGTCTGAAAAATGTATACATATACATTATATTTGGTGTATTTTAAGAATGTCCTTCACAACAGAACTTTGTAAAAGCGGCATAAATAATGTTTCATAATATGCTGCACATACGGAAAAGAAAAGCAATTTGTAGTGTTTTCCTTTAATAAATAAATATTGAACAAAGCGCTTTCCAAATTACATATAATCACTGTTAAAATAAAAATAAACATAAACAGATGTACTTTGTTTATGTTTATATGTGTGAAACTTATTAAAATAGTTATTTATTTTTTTAATTTTACCCTTTTGGTATTGTTATCAAATTGTCACAAAAGGAATACATACACTGGGGAAATAAACAAAAACCATTTATTTATAAAGTAATATACGTCTTGTATGAAATTAATGCATATAAAAATAAGACAGTATTGGCTTACTTATTTATAAATAAAATTCGAACCTGGGTTGCTTCCTTTTTAATCTGCGTGAGGGCGCTCTCGGCCCGTTCCGCTTGCAGCGAAACCTTAGCCACCTCGGCCCGTTCCAACTCCCGCTCCCTCATAAGCCGCTCCAGGTGAAGTTGCTTCTCCCGCAACAATTCCTGTACAGTCACAAAGCATATCAATAACTTTTCCATACAGATTGGTTATTGTCCAAGCGGGCTTCGAATACCTCGGTAACATTGGATTAACTTATTAGGTCACGTGACGCAACAACGTGACACGCCTGTGAGAAAGATTTTATAACTTAACTGTTTCTACCAAACACGATAACATACGACTTTGTATTACATTATTTTTGTGAGAAATAAGTTATACCACGCCATAAATAATACGGGTTATGCGGTCATCAATCATGTTCCACAATACACCTTTATTATACCTAGCGTCGTAACGACACGTATATCTACGCATTAGAGTTAAGCGATCATTATCTTAGATGTTACAATAATAAAGAATACCTAAATACATATATCTAAAACATTGTGTAAACTTAAGCATAACAAAGTATTTAAGTAATGACATTTTAATGAAATGATTGGGGGTATATTGTAGGTACTAAATTTATATAAAAAAAAGTTTCGCCAGGTTTACGTAAATATTCTTTTTTTATTCCAACTCTTATACTATAGTATAATACTTGGTCCAAACACTTGCTTTCGAACGAAAATCGACTGTTACATAAAACAAAGCTTTCGTTTGCTATATGTACTATATTTTTCACAACAATATCTACTTTTTCACATACAATAAAGTTGGGCAATTCCTTGTTCAAATAAGCAAAGTTCAAGCATTGAAAACTTTAAGAAACTATTCCATAGTCACTTACACTAAAACGTTAATTTTTAATCTTCTTTCTTTAACTCTCCTTCTTCTTCATTCGTTCTTTCTTGATATTGTAGACAGAAGTGCTTACTAGTATGTATAAATTATGTTGTTACACCTACCTATCCTTTTTTCACTCTTCACAATCGTTGTATTTTGTACAATTTATTATTTTTTTATACATAACGATGTGTATGGTCAGCGTTGAGAATGTAAAATTGTTTCCGCAAATTGACAATAGACGTAGGTCCATCTGATATTGCAAAGAAGCAAATTACATTTTCATATTTCAAAGAGTGCTGGAAGTGTTTTACGTCGGCTTTTTTCTCTCGACTTGGTTTAGCGCGACACCTAAAGCCGACGCACGAAATATACTGATAGCAAAAGCGCTTTGGCGGCTGTGACCTATATTTACATGACCTAAATGATGGTGGTATAATTTTTAATAAAATATAAAAAATGTGTATGTTCAATATTTAATACAGAGCGGTAATATTCCCCGAGGCAGCGCTACGTCAATCGACACATGACAAATCACTCTCAATGTTTACGAATACATACATAATCGCCACCTACGCGGGACTCCTTAGTTGAATTAAAATATTGCTCACAATTTATTTTTACCGCCATCTACGTACTTAGACAACGTCAATCTGAATATTACGTAACATTAAAAATGATCTTGGATTTTGTAAGACTAAAAATAGAAATGAAGGTAGAAGGCGAGAGTGCTCATATTGAGGGTTGACAGCGGCTCTTAGCTATTTGCGACCAATTTTAAATAGAATCTATTTGTAGTAAACTAATAAATGTACCTACAATTAATAATCTCTACGATTGGTCTATATAAAATAAACGATTTAAACTTAATTTTTAGTTTAGTCACAAATGTTCTATGTATCTTAGAATTCATTTGGTATTCTATAGTCTTATTATTACTCTCAGTCTTACTTATAATGTATTACCTTGAAATCGTCGACTCTATAGAGAATAGAAATAAACGCCATATTTAGGTATATAGCATAAGTGCGTCAAGCGAGCCTCACTTATGTACCAACTCTTTTCTGGGTACGTCCTGTTTAATATTTCCGGGTACTGAATTGAATTTTTACCTATTAACGAACATGAGATTTACATAAATATGTTGGATAGTCGTATTGAAGGCATGCGACATGTTGTATCAACTTATTTGCGATATATTATACTATATCAGTAGCAGAAAAAGTAATGAAAATAGATTACCAGCGTGATAGTTTTGATGCAGTCTCCAAAGAAGATAACGCTGCTAACCGTATTTTCAGGATACAGTTATATCGTTGATACTAAATCGTATTAACATGCGGGTACCTACTTATTGGTTACGAATAATAATTTGTATAACGTATCGTACTAGGAGGCTATAGCGGCGTCGCGAACAGTGTCACTGAACTTTGTATGTACATTTGAATGTTAAGTATATATTTGCGGTGTTAAGTGTCTCTCAGCTGCTAGTTTCATCGCGTAGTCCACTTTTGGTAACTCAATGTTTCTATTACTCCAATGACAAACACTTACCTATTTACTTAGTATTATGTTATTCTAACAAATAGCCGTCTCAGCTTAGACAACTATTAAATTTATCTTATCAATAGATATAGGTCAAGATACGTGAATATGCTTTTAAGTGGACAATAGGTATCTATATTTTGTGTTTTGCTTTTTATACTTGACTTTCTCAGAAATATGTGTGACATCACGCAAATAATTATTATCGGTCTAAGTAATCAATTAGGAGGCAAGCTAGTCATTAGAAAAATATTTGATTTAAACGTCTTTGAGGCAAGTCAACATCATAGATAAAATCATTTCACTATGTTTGTGGCCATATACCTACAATATAAACACTTATTTAATAACAGAACAATAGAGATAGATTTAAAGTTAAGATCTAAAGAATTCTAAAGAAAATACTGCTGATAAGTAGCCGGAATTTTTCTTTACAATCCCATCTACTTCTGCATTTACTGGTATAGCTATGCCTACTCATTGAATAGTAGGTACAAAAAAGTCTCCCCTATCACGTTAAACAAACCGAACGAGAATAATGTATAACGTGCAAGGCATGCGCATGTTCCCCCGCTCACCCTGCAGTTGGTACTTGTGATTTTGCGGAGCGTCCTGGAAGTCTTATCGATTTTCTTAATGCCCGGGGGCGCGAGACACTCTTCCTTAGCCTTACGCAATCTGAGCGCGGCGGAACGAAAATACAGTGCTTTGAAATTTCCAGGCTATTGTCTTTCACGTTCCAAGCCGCAGTGCCAGTATATCGCATTTGAAAAGAAAGTTCTTCAGTAAATCAAAATGAAGGATTTCAACTACTTTGCATAGAAGTATTTGTTTCCTAATGATTTTATTAGGCTAAAATGTAAAGACAACATTTTTGGAAGACATCCATAATAGGTCAATTCACATATCCCTAATATGACAGAGCGAAAAGAGATCAATTTTTAATGACATTTATTTATTATTCCCCTTAAGTTAATACTTTACTTTTACAACTATAATTTCAGTAATCGAGAATACAGGCTAGTTCTTAATAACTATGACGTCATTTAGTCGTCTTTCACATAAGCAAAGATAAATTGGTTATTCGTGTAGTTTATAGAAGTTAATGGCAATAATTGGCTATATTTTAAAAGCTTTAGGACACGCGCGGGCCGCAGATATGGTAATTAAATAGTAGGTGTAGAATATGTTGATCTTCAACACACCTTTATTTCGTCAGAGAATTTGTTATTTTGTTATAAGGAATAACGGATTCTTTGGTTTACGAATAAACAACTTACTAAGAAGTACCTATCAATATTTGAGTTTTATTTAAATTCAGGTTTTCTACAATTACCATTGCCAGTTTATTGACTGGCCCATTGCTGAAGTAGTCAGCCTGACAGCGGAGCCGGTACTTGTGGATTCAGTTTCCACTTACGGTAAATATTTGTTCTGTGTCTGGGTATCAAATTTAGTAGTTTGGGTAGTTTATTAGCAGTCTGGCCACCGTAACACACGCTCTGCTTAATTTGACATCACATGGTCGGGTGCGAGGTTGTCTAAATCTATTATTATTACTGTACAAATCTACCTGCGTACAGATTGAATACGTCGACCGGTAAGTACATACGTAAGACAATCGTGTACGTGATCTGGAACACCTACGTTTGAGCCTACAATATCGACGCTGGATTTGAAAATTTGAAAAAAAAAACCATTCCAATAGAAAAATAACAGTTTATAACGTACTAGAAGAGCATTTTTAAGTTATTAAATGATAAATAACAACTCAATAGACATTAGCGTAGTTTCGATTTGCGTCAGATTTACGTCAGTTTTCATTGTTATCTTTGGAGTAACAGTTAACAGGATTCCTTACAGCAAGATAATGGAATCAAGTAATCTTATACGCAGTGTTTGATAATGTTCGGAAATTCGATTTTATGGCAGCGGATTTATTCAATTCAATTATACAATAACCACCTTTGCAAATAACACGTTTACATTTTCATTCTTTATTTAGATAAGCGTGAACCATTAAGCTCACCAGTGTACCTATATACGAGACTTTAGCCCACTATTATGAATGTGAACGACCATAAATATGGGGTTCAATTAAGAGAAATAATTATCGCATTGCATTATAGCAATTAATATGGAATCAGAGATATTTAATTAATACTTAATAGCCTCTAAATTATTAAACAATCAGCAATAACAGCGTTTTAACATGTTTTGTCGCGTTCCCATTACAGTATTCGCAATATGACAGAAAGGGACAAAACATTAAACTGTGAAGCATTTAGATCGCTACTCTAATAACTGTGACCAATTTCTATGCGTGTTCTGATGATGGCGCAATAAAAAGGAATCGCTGAGAATCCTCATTTTTTCCTGTTATATTCTTTATATACTAGAAACAGAGAAATAAGTATTAGTAATAGGTACCTAGTAGTATCTAGTATTAGTAATTTATGTAATGCAATACGTTGTCTGTACACCGCTTTTTCCATCGCGTGCCACATGTTTTGTATTATCAACAGTAATTATATTTACGATCATTGCATCCGAAACAGTACATGATTTTCACAAACTAATCTCAATATACTCAAGGGGTATAGATAGACACAGAGCAATCGTTTTTCAATTCTTTCAAGTATCAAGTCCGCAATCCATATTCCATTCAATTAAAATTTTGGTACAGATCCAATTTCCAAATTCTTTGCGGCAAAGGTTTCGGGGCTTAGTGACAATTATCTATACATCTATACAGATAAATAAAAATGGATTGTCTGTTTGTAGTAGGAAAATAAACGCTTTTTACTAAATGCATTATGTATATACGGTACTTATACCAAAATAACATTTTTTATAATTTTTGTTTATCTGTCTGTCTGTCTGTTTGTTTCGGCTAATCTCTGGAACGGTTGGACCGATTTGGACTTTCACTGGCGGATAACTGATGTATTAGGAGTAACTTAGGCTACATTTATTTCATTTTAAATTCAAACGCAGACTAAGTCGAGGGCCACGTTTAATATAATTCCGTACGGAACAACAGACAACAGTTACTATCACGGACAAGGCAAGACTGTAATTACAATTCAAACATTACTCTCATTGCGCGGCACAGTCCCCACACCCATCAAATTGCCCTCTCCGCAGATAATAGGAACTGGTCCCGTTATCGACCTATAATTTCCTACTCTTAACACCTACCACTGCTATCATTCTTTCATTATTGCTGCACATCTATACCTATAGCAAGTCAAAACTAAGAAATTTCATTCGACGCAACATTCTACGCTACCTCTCATTTACTACCAAATGAAATCGTAGTCAAACTCATTTCAGACACGATAAGCTGTCACTTGTGCATTATAGGACTAAAGCCATACTGCAACATGGAAATAAAAAAAAAAATGGGTGCTTTTTGTACATTAAATTTATGTATATATATATATACCTTTTTAGGACTTTATATAGGAAAGAAATATAGATAACTTTTTCTATGTTACATACGGCTGTAATTAAAGTATGCCATATTCCTAAAACTTTATTGAGTCGAATAAATCTGTATTTAAGTTCAAGTCACATTATTTAAAAAAAAAAAGACTTCAGTTGACTGGCTTCGTAAGAAATTAGGGACAACTTCTCCAAAGGTCTTTGTAAAATTAAAAAGTTACCAGGTATAGCTATTAGGCAAGCAGGCAAAGACAGTTCTTTTCGAGAATATTCGCTTATTAACATTGTCCGTGGGCAGTAATTGCTCTAATATATTTACAATGTACAAAATATACATTATTCACCTTTTACCATTACCTTTTATATACTATTCCGAAATACATTACGCACAAAAGCTTTTAATTAAGATCTTTCGTTGTACTTAAATACTAAGTTTTATAAAATATGTACATTATACTATTAATAACAAAATATAGCCAATATATTAATTTTGTTTTGTTTCGAAATAGAACCACAACTGCATTTGTACGGACGGTCAAAATGAGAAAGAACCAGTCGAAATATGCGTCATCAAGTATTTCTTTGCGTATTCACGATGGTAGTATAGTACAATTATTAAGATAAATCATTTTATTTAAACAAATATGACAAGTTTTCATATTATAACGAAACGGAACGAAGATGGTCGTCGACGTCCATCGTATCACTTTACCTCGTCATAAACAGGACCGAATTGTGCATACCAGCATGCCATCACGTCACAAGCAATCTTACAGCAGTATTAGTGCAATAAAACAAAACCAGTTAGTTGTGTATAATCATTTTATTGACACTTTACAATAAATACACTTACAAGGAGTAAAGGAAAGTTGATACAATGTTTCGAGTTACAATATTTATTAAAACACACCTTTAATAATGTTTATTACTTGAATAAAAAACGGAATTATTCACGTGTACTTTAAAGAATTAATTTAATAATCTAAACCTAAATTACTCTACGAGCAGTTGGTATATTATTAAATGTAAGTATATATTAAGTAATTTCAAAGTACGATTATATTAATTTTAATCTAAAATTAAGGAATGATCGCGCCGGAGTGAGTACTTAAAATAATGAATATCATCAATCTTACAGGCACTGGGTATTATGTTAGTAAGTAAAATATTAAAATAAATTATATAAAAAAATATAAACAAAACATATACATTCATAAACACGACAATATATTGCACCGATAGAATAAAATAAAAACGAAATATCGTAACTTATCATTCGTAATTGAAATACTTGAAAAGTTATAAAAAGACCGAACAATATCACAGTTACGCCTCTGCAATAAGCTAATTACGTACTTTGTCTGCACTGATGTGTAATGCAAACATTATTTTGGGCTTGTATGTAACTACCGGGTGTATTGTTGAAACATGATCGTGAAAAAGCTGAACTCTTTGTACTATAGTGTGCGCGGAAAACGACATTAATGTCTCCTAGACTAACTCAAATAAACAGTCGCAATACAAAGTCTCCATTGAAACTTAATTTAACATTAAATGAGAGGATGTTAAAAAAATTGTCAGTAATAACAATTCCATACAAGTATCATTATAATCGTTAAAAATCTGATGATGGTTATACAAATTTCAAACGATTTGCACTTTAAGTGCAATTAGTAATATAACGTGAATCCCATACAGTCGCTCGGCAGGCCGATTGCGTTACCGCCCAATCGTGTGCCAAGCCCCAAAAATGATCATTATCAGGGTGCAGTTACTTACTCCATTGAAACTGGGGGTTTAATTGCAACCTGTAATGTCTTACGGCTTCACTTCGGGGAATTTGTAATACATCGCTCATAACAGGTGGTCTAATGTAAAATTATGTATTCGGTGAGTAGGTGGTGAATACGTCATCGGTGATGTAATTACAGTGCACGAGACCTAATATACATTTTCTTTTCCTTTACATAAAACGTGTTGACGAATTGATTTGCATTAATTAAGTGCAAGATTTGTTTGTTAGGAGCTGTGCATTATTATATCGACGAAAGATATTTATAATTTGCCGATTCATAAATCTTAAATATATCATATTCCCTTCCGTATTGCCAGAATGTATTTGTTCGTTTGAATGCATAATTTCATAAAACTTAGCGTTTACACATTCCCTGAAACGTGATGCGAAATTTTTGATGCGTGGCACACGATCGCGCCCGCTAAGTCGATCTACCGCGCGGCAATAGTGGAATACTGTACCTGGAGGGCGTTCTTCGCCGAGACCGGGGTGGACGAGGCTCGCGGACCGCCCACGCGCTGCCGTGCCGTTAGTGACAGTGCGGGGAACACGCATGAGGAACACAAGACGAGTTAACGCACTCAATTCCCACCGCTCGGTGTACTAATTAACGCAACTACTGGTACGAGTACTACTGCGGCTAGAGGTGGGGCGGTACGGCTTGCGAATATTATCGCTTCACATTACAAATGTGCTCGAAATACAAGCGTGACACGTGACACAGTGTGAGCAAATGTTCATAAAACTCATCAGATACGCAAAGTGAATGTAGCGAAAGCAATCTATCGAGATGTTTCAAAGGTGTCTTAAGGTGCATTGATTATAAGTGTTGGGACCATCAATTAATATTCAGTACAGCGAGGTGAATAGTGTCAAATGAAAAAACTGTGCTGTTTAAGGCAACCTTGTTTTGAATGCTGGTTACTTTTCCATTAAAATAGTAGATGTATAAAATTGACTTCGATCGATTTGACTTCGATCGAAAAGGCGATGTGAAAAACGGTCGTATCGCAAGCAGCACCGCCACGATCTAACGTTATGCTGAACGGCAATTTACACACGACGAAGAATTACATTCAACATAGGTTAGCACGTTTATAATTGAGAATAAAATAATTCTGAAGGCAGCATTTTAGTACACCGTGCTGTAGTTATATAAAAAAAATGCAAATTATTATCAATCAAAAAAAAATTGCCATGCACTGCGACGTAACTCATTATCCAGTCGAGTGTCGTTAAAAATACCAGATACTCTTAATACGTAATCTAGTAGATATTGAACGAACTAAGTCAATGATTAAACAGTCACTAATATTTTATACAGCATTAAGATGATAGTTTATTAACATTATTATAGTAAAATTACTAAGTAATCAATATCTTTGGCAAACGAATTATTGAATAGTAAAAACTATAAAAGATATGCATGGCAATTAAAATCCATATACATAGGGGAGATGGCGCTGAACAAAATATAAATAATTAGAGATATTTATGATTAAATAGTGATAATATTAAATATATATAAATAGGATTGGTTCGTGGGCTTAAAAATAATATCACAGTCAAAAAAATAGCCATAAAAGTGTGATAATAATATGACTATTGCAGTCTGATGGAAATTTCTAGACAGTAAAATTAAATCACAAGCCTCCTAAGCTGAAATGATAATTAAATTGTGTGCATATGAAAAAAAAATGTGACATCGATAATAATAGTAGTAATTATTATTATTATTATTATTTTAACTGGAGAGATGTCAGAATCTTTTAACATACACACACGTGTCTATCTACTCAAATGCATGTTAAGGAACTGCTCAGCGAACTAAACCAATGAATGAAACGTAAAATGAATATAGAACTAGAATGTATTAAAATTAAAATAAATAAATTAACACAAGGGCCAAACCAAAGGGTGCCAGCTACAGACCAAACAAAAATCTCAAATTGCTCATGCAACGATAAGCGAACACTACACTTACCTACCATTACTTTTGCGTGCACCGCTGTTTTAATCATTTATTTGTATATATAACATTGTCTATTTTCGTGGTAACCATTAAGTAGTAATACGGATAATTATTAAATTTTAGCGAGAATAGGACGATAGGTGTGTTTATAAAATATATTGGGTTCAACATTATAAAGTCATATGAAATTAATGTTTCTTTACAACGTGTATAATGCGGTGCAAATATAATATTAAAATGCAATTTAGTCAAGTTCGAGCTCGACGAGAATATCACAGCTTACTAACGGACTCGTTACTCTATAAACCGAACGTGTTACAACGTTCATATAATTTCAGTGGACAGTGCAGGAACGCTTGAATTGGACTTTTCATTATATAGCCAGAAAAATATGTAGTGGATATACTGAAAGGCGATTAAAAGGAAACCGATGACATGTGGCGTAAGTAGGAACTGTGGTGCTCAAATGTAGACAACGTACGGGTAAGTGAACTGAAAGGGCGACACGCAAGAGAAATGGTAGCTTTTCCCGAAGCCCGAGAAGTGAGTGCGCGATGGCGGCAAATCCACAAACATGTCCGTAGCTGGGCCCCGGCTGGCCCTCGTCACGGCCCCCGGCCGGCCCCCCCAGCGCACCACCTCGCTGCCGACCGACCGCGGCCGGGACACGGTCCCGCTGCTGCCGCTCGACACGCTGCGCCGCGATCGCTCCGACCGCGTATCGAAGCTCAGTACGCTCTCCGAACACCTCCACGACTTGGGGAGCTTCTCGTTCAATTCACAGGGAATCATTGCGTCTTTTTTCGCGTTTCTAAATATAATATCGTAGTACACCTTCGGCGGTGGCAGAGCGATGATGGCGCAACGGTCGTACTCGACGTGTTTCACGAGTAAAGTTTTGTCCAGCAGGCTGGGCGCGCTGCGGTGCGGTCGCACGGGTGGCGGAGATCGCTGTGGACGGGGCTCGGCCGAGCGCGCGCGGGGCTAGCCTACCTGAGCACCCAGCGACGTCACCCCGAGTCTCACCCCCACGCGAGACGAAGCGATCGATGTTCCCAAGGACGTCAACGATTCGCGCGAATTCGAACGCCGGAGCGGTGTTGCGCGCCCGTTGCTGTGGATGGCACACGCGCCCGGTTTGCGGTTGGATGGGGAACGGGATACCTTCGATATTGGAGCGAACAGGCCAAAGCGAGGTGCACACTCGAAATATCTGAAAGTTTTTAAGGTGGTTTCTCACTAACTTCAAAACAGAAAAGCGTAACATTTCAAAAGTAAGAATACCCCACACATTATTTGTCATTATCCTCGACAATCATAACATCGCCCGATGGTGGACCACTTAAAGGAACACTTTATCTTTTATACCTCTTCCCATCGACGGAGCCATCGTTTTTGCCAAGCGGATCGTCGAGTTCTACGCCTGCCCAGACACCGGATGCGAATTCTGTGACACCAACGTAGCGCAAAGTGCCCGCCTTACTGCCCCGGCTACTCGAAACAATGACACGGTCACCCATTCGGAGTTCACCGTTGGTGGTTGTTGAAATAGAAGCATCTAAAATGTTCAATAAAGTGTAACGATTTATGAATTTTATTTCTTTATTATGTTTATCCAGACAATTTTCAATTTTCATTGTTATTACAGCACTTACTCATCTTACTGCTGACAAAGCTGCGAACGCTACCGTTTGGAGAAAGAGTACGCCTGGGTCTGGCGCTTCCGGAGGGTGGCCGTTCGAACACGCTGCCAGCGTCAGACACTGGCGAAGCATCGTGAGGGGCGTGGGTGATAAGGGGCTCGCGGGTCAATCGCGTTAGTCGAGAAAATACGCCACGCTTTTCCGGACACTGGAAATACCGCACTCCTGCTACTGAACCATCATTTTTACCTGAAAGTAGTCATGGTATTTTTCTCTCGTATTCACTGCAGGCATATAGTATTGTTGTTATATATTTATTCTCTGTAATATGACTGATTACCAATAGGTTCATCAAGAACAATGCCCGCCCATTCACCAGGTGCGAATTGTGTTTCTCCGATGTAAGCTATCTGTCCTGGCTTTGTGCCTCCCACCCAAACGCGCTCACCGATAATAAAGCTATCCGTATCTTCCGTCAATACAACACTGTGATCTGCAAAATGTTACAATTAATTATAATAAAAAATATACACATAAGATGCATAACACCAATAAATATAAGAGAAAACGTCTGAGGAAAGTGACATTCCATAGGAGGACAAATTTATAGTCTATTGAATATGGATACCCTCGTCCCATTCTCTATTCCTATTCTTGACACATATTTCACGATGTGCGAGACTTGAATACGGTCGTATGCAAGTGCATTGGCCATCGAGAGGCCATTTGCATTCCGGTTTGCATATTGTTACGTTAGTGTAGAAACACGAACTTTCGCTTCGGTAACAAAGGAACAAACTGCATTTGACTTTTCAACGCAAAGATCGATTTCATAACGGATTCGATGAGTTTCAACTGAAATGTAAAGTGCATTGCAACCACCTCAGGAGTCAAGCACAGAATAGCATGGACACCAACAATAGCTAAAGATACGGCAGAAACAAATTGCTCTAAAGCTGATATGTGAGGCGACATACAGGATGCATGACTTGCAAGCGATCACAATAACAGTGAAACATGTAATGTTTTTGCCCAAGAATTCCACGACAATCACGACCGCGCTTCCCGCTTACATATTATCTGTATATTGCCTTTACGAGGGCAATTAGTCGAGTGAACGTTTCATTAATACGGTTGACAGCAATATTATGAACGACGCATACAAATTTTTCTGGTTCACTTTCTTTCAAATGAGTGAACATAGAATGTCTGCGTCCTGAAACTTGATTAAACATAAATGTCTTGAAAACATTTGAGATATTACAGCATTACTTTAATAGCGCCTTTTAAATTGGTAATTAAAGCTGCCATTTTCTAACGTAATGACAACACAGCGTCATAATAATATTTCATTACTAGTAAGCAAGAAATGGTAAATGTCCCACTCGGTAGTTTACTATTTGTCGTGAAATCCCTTAGAGTACTCGCACTGTACAGATCATGCCTTACCTGAAGACCGCCTGAGGCCGGCCTCGCTGAGGCGACGCGCGTGCTTCTCCCAAAGCGCCTCCATCGAGATGCCGCTCAACGTGCTGCCGACTGCCACACACACATTGACACACACACATGGATTAGCCACTACTTGCACTTGCACTAACCAGCGCACACGCATGCGTGTTGACATGTTTAATGGATTCTGATATTTGAGTTTTTGCAGGTGTTTTGAGGTTATGTAAATTGCATGACGTCATGTTTGCAGATTAATAGAACTTCTCGGGGAAGATATTTATTGACTTTGTTATCGGATGTGACAAACAACAGATGCTATTGTTATGATTGCGATGTTCTCGAGACAATAAAACTAATTGCAAACATAAGTTTTAATGGGAACCGATTCGCGTGGGCCGCTTCCACCCATCATCGGGCGAACAAAAGCGCCAAAAAAGCTATGGACTGGTATGTATTTACATAAACAATAATTTGTATAACAAAAGAATTATAAGTAAATTGGTTAGTTCTAGTTTAAAATTTACTATGAGACAATTATTACAATATTCATTAGTGTTTTTAGGTCATTAGATGCTGATACACATACATCATCATGCTGAGTTGCCGTTTGATTTATTGTCACTGATTATTTTGTGTTACGTGTACTGTTGTTATTATATCATCTATAATACATCACTTTGATTTGCGAGTAGACAGTAGTGGCCAGTTTAGTATTCAAATGCTTTTCATTCCGTCACCTTTTTTGCGGCATGCGTTGTTGTTACGATACAAATCTATGAAGCACCCCTTCACCTGTTTATGGAAGCCGTCTAGACAGTATCTAATAAAAAATATTTGAATCTAAAACGACGTTAGTATCGTTGCAGTATTTGAATATTACCTTTCGATCGTAGTTTTGGTAACGGATTAAACTAACAGTTCGGTAGTTATGTAACGTGCTTCAAATATATCGTTTGTGCATGACTTACTGGATGCCTTGCGAAATGATGGACGTCTGTCGGGCAAACTGTTGCTCACCTCGTCCTCTTCAGCTTCGATCAGATCTGTTTTGGGCGGCACAAGCATGATACAGGGGATGAAAACTTATAACTATATGTAGATATACAAATACAAAATGCCGTGCCATGAGGGTGGTGTGCGGTAACGTGCAGAGTAAAAGCACATTCATGCTCGCTTGCAATATAAACGTACATGCCGTGTGTAACAGACAATTTTCCATATCGCTTTTTTTTTTTTTGCTAACGTAAAATATGAAACTTACCTGACAAATGTTTTCTGGACGAGTCGTCGCTCAGCTTTCTCAGTGTGTCCGAGGAACTGCCGTCTACGACAACAAAAATAAATACACGTAAAGCATACTAATACAAAAAAAGTTACGTATAAACATGCTCACACAAAAACAAGTACGCATTACCTACACGAGAACGTGAAATAAGAACGATACACAAACTATGGCATGTAATTATCGAGTACAATGTATGAAAGCAAATTGACAAAGATAACATGTTTCGCGACACCGAGAAGCCTGTTTGAAACATCAGATATGATAGAAGTGGAGGGTGATAAAATCCTATACATCTGCGCTGCTAACACATGAAAAACATAATAGAACGTCAAGTTGGTTGATGTATAGATACCATTATTGCTGTAGAGGTTCATTAATGTATACAATTCATATCGACGACATAACAATGCTTTACACGATCTGATGCTGATCTAGTGTTGAAGGCAAGTGTTATTTACTATTAATATGAGTAATCAGTAGACCTAAAATATTCGGAACGTCAACTTCGAGAAGAACGTGTAGCTGGTTTTTCACGCTTTATAAGAAAATAATGAGAAATAGTTATAAATATAACGCGAATATTGCATCATCGTACGTTAGATAGAAGTATACTTTAAAAAGTAATAGGAAAGGGAAATCTATGAGCAGTGATAAACATAACAAGCAAATGTATAGAAATTAAGAAGTTAGATAATTGTAATGTGTCGAAAAGACATTTGAATATTCACTGGCGCCTAACGTAATTCATAACATTTTTTTATCAGTACCAAGTAATAGGGTTAGTAAATCACTAGGTCGTTTTTTAAGTAGGTTTATATTGTTGCGTGGATAAAATAACTATCAGACACATACCTATTTCAAAACATTGAACGGTCGTATATGTCACGGCACAAAAAAATATGCATAAGTTATTTAGAAAAAAATTGACCAAAATTCGTTTCTAAGTTGCACTTACATAATAAGTTGGGCTGGTGTAAAGGAATGCACAATGATATGTCAGAGGCTGGCGGTTGGCGGTAGCGTGTGTCCGGCACTGATCGCCGGGGCCCGATTAATCATGGCGACAACTGCGCAGCGGCCGGCCTTGCGGGCGCGCGTGGGCTCGCCGATCATAACTGTGATGTAAAAAAGGCTCATCGCCAGCGCTCCCTGTGTTGGCACGGCCGCCCACTACAAACTTGCAAGTAACGCGGAAGAAAGTTACCGGCTACAGTTTACATTCTTCTTTTATATTAAACTTTCATAGTATTGTGCGTACGTTCGCAAATCATGTCGAGAGCCGCTCCCAATGTGTGCCGCGCTCGTAACTAATTTGCATATGGGGAAAGGTTAGCAGCACAGCACTGAAGCATGAGCTTCATTAATTACGAGGAAAACTCATGACGCGAGCTTTCTGTTTCAACGACTGTTCTGACATTAGGCTCATTTAGTTTATTTTTAATTGAAATACCATTGTACGTATGCTTATCAATATTGCAACTACGGCCAAAATATCATTACCTGCTCTCGCTACGCTATTGACCCGCAACGTGAAGGTAACACGGAAGAAAGTAATTGTATTCGGTACGCATTTTACTTTTTAGTTGTATGGTAAGAGATCTGAAAGTGTTTTAAAGAGATTTATTGTGCAAAAGAAAGTTTCGGATCGTTCAATATTCGTAACGCTACCCGTTATAATATAATCGACGTAAAATATTCAATTGCAAATATCGCTGCAAATCTAATCGATAGAAATCTTTGCACCGTTTAAACAAAAAGAAAATGAGGATATAACAATATATCACATAACTTGAATGCACTTTGATAAAATAAATTCCATAGTATTCTATTCTAGAATCTCATAAATTACAATCGAATAAAAAACCTTCACAGTCAAAACTCGAATTGAACTAAGTTATGCGGAAGTGTGAACCCAGTCACATTCACTGCTCTACGTGCGTCGCAGTCTAACTTGCAGTGTCATTCATGAAAATGTTGTTACTATGCTCAATACATTCGAATATTATAATACAATACGACTGCCTCGTTGGTCGAGCGGTTGCTAGTGCGACTGCCGATCGGGAGGTCCTGGGTTCAAATCCCGGGTTGGGTACTGCTGGATTTTTCTAATTTAGAATTTCTAG
>DWEM01000141.1:0-23907 GCA_018245935.1 Agara belti belti
GGCCTTCAGAGGACCAGATGCCAATATCTAGAAGCCGAATTTAAATAACAAAACTGTTCTAATTCGTATAATGAATGGGTTGATTTAACTACCCATTACTTACAATTATAGTAGGTGTGATTTTAAAATTTCAAATTCTAAATTATTTTGAGGTTATCCAAAAATATTCATTCATTCAACTTTATTCGTAAAATATATCTTCAATGAATTCAATGAAAAATGAGGGTTTTTGGCATTGTGCAAAGACGGTTATTTTGACTAAAACCACAATTGAGCAAACAGAGACGACTTGAAAAACTTGCCAAATATAATAATATAGGTCTAGTCAATTGTAAAGGACACTTAGCGACCACATCTTTAAAAATTGCCACTTGCCTAACTTGATAGTTTGGTAATGATGAGATGCTGAGAAAAGGATACAATCGCTTCACCTATCAAGCATTGCTTGTTTCTACTCTTCAATTGCAGTACCTTAGTATTCGAAAGAATATTCTTGGCACTGTAAATATTTATTCAGACGGGTGGACTGGTGCGGGAACAGGATCTATGGACAAAAACTAGTGTAACGCAAGCAGAAGCTGTGGAAACAGCTTGTAAGCGATAAAAGCAGGAGGAAAATAATCTAATCACCCAGAAAATTGAAGCGAACACGCCCAATGAACGAATTGTTCTCAATTAAGACGCATGCACTAATGACATCTGACCCGTGCCGCGAAGATAACGAAACTGATTAGGCCTAATAAGATGAGATAGTGCACCGAGTTCTGTACTAGTAACCTTTGTGACGCAGATATAATTTAGGTCTGTTTCTGTCTACGTAGAAAGACACTACTATAAAGCCACCTAAGTCAAAATTAAGCTGACAATCAAGAGGTAGACGGACAGTTTAACTATCAATTTCGTAAGTTAGGTAAGTTTTTGTCTTACTTGTGGTTTCTTGTTCAGACTTGCCTAGAACTCGAACGCAGGGAAGGTTTTCTGCCAAGTTCTGAATACTATTCTACCCGATGGAACTGATGATGAATGTCATAACCATATCTGGCGATTGCAGAACCCTGTCTTTTTGTACGTGAGAAAATCCGTCTTGGGTTAGCCTTTCATACAGGCGATGTAGTAGGTACTGCGGTACTACAGGCGCTGACAACTTATGGTGTTTGGCTCCATGCTGTAGAAACCACTCATTCGGCTGCAGACCTCGGTTCGTGGCGACAGCGAAACAACGATACTGTTCCCGCCTTTGATATGTGGACATAGCTAAGCTCTGCTGATAATTAATATAAGTACTTTATTACGACTAGCAGTAGTGACGACTATAAGGAGAGAGATATACTTACTACACTTATTATCTACTACTTAGTGTAATATATTGATGCTTTCTTGACCTGTCACCCCTAATGAATCGATCACGATTATATTCATACAAAGCAGAACGTACCAAAGATACGTAGGCGATATGGCTGGATTGTATAATTAATTTTTAGTATTACATCAAGTTTAGTTTTAGGTTACGTTCGATTAGCGGTAACATTTGAAATAACGATATTTGATTTACTCTTACATTAAGCATTGTAAACTTAAGGTGGTTTAAATACGTTTTAGAAGAGGAAACCACTAATTCGTATCTTCACAAATTTACCTTGCATATCGAGGTACAATATGCTCCAAGCTTCCCCAAAGAGCCCGTTATCAGCTATGGGATATTGAAATAGGGTTTACAGGCAACTAATGGGGTCACTAACTGGGGTGCATTATGGTAGGTAGTTATCTTCGTGGAAATTGATCATGGACAATGATTAAGCTGAACTTTATTGAACTGGAAACGGGGACTTTACAACTAAGTAGCTTTGATCCGCGACTTAGTCCGCGTGAAATAGCGACTTTGGGTAGCATTTTAATTTCCTAGGATACTTTTATTGCAAAAGACACTATTTCACGCAGACGTAGTCACGGGCAAAAGTTAGTATAGCCTATATTGATCAGTGATCATGTAGCATTCAAATGGTGAAGGAATTTTCGAAATCGGTCCAGTAGTTTTTGAGTATATTCGTTACATACATACACAAATACAAATCTTTCCTCTTTATAATATTAGTATAGAAGTATAGATAGATGAGTAATAAGATTAAATATCACTCGTTGCAACGCTGACGGAAAACACTGCGAGGATAACTAAACAATACTATTTTCTATCCCGTTTCTAAATCGGACGATCAAAGAGGGGGAATACCCTGTATGCATCTTCTATATTTCCTGAAAAATATAACCGATGACTTTTCAAATGTCGAATCAATAGACAATTACTAGGGGAGCATACATCTTCGCAAAATATAGTAAACAAATATATTTTTGTTTAATAAATATTTGGCTGTACAAATCAAATGTAGCCAGGATAATAACTAATACATACATTATGTGGAAAAAAAGGAATGAAATATATAATTTGACTAAGATTGAATGATTCACATATAATGTATTGTCATCAGATATATCCATGACGCTTGCAGTAGCCATGTCTAACCGGTTCCTCGTATAAAAGCACGATGTTTCTCAAACAGCGTGGTGACTGAATATTAATAATTTATTTATAACTAGCTTTTACTCGCGACTTCGTCCCGCCCCCGCCGCAAAAAATGTACTTATTTACATTTACATCACATTAGAAACCTCAAAAGTAACAGTATTTCTCTACTATATAATTGATGTTATTATACATATAAACCTTCCTCTTGAATCACTCTATCTTTAAAAAAAACCGCATCAAAATCCGTTGCGTAGTTTTAAAGATTTAAGCATACATAGGAATATAGGATGTTTAATTTGTGAATAAAAGTTCCTTATATGCTTTCTTTACAAGCCAATTTGTATCATACTGGGAAATGAAAGGAGGGCTGTTTTGTTAATTTGTAGAATAATTTACACCGCACTGTCTACTCCATAGGTCAAAATCGATCCGGACCTAGGGGACGCGTGGGCGTACTACTACAAATTCGAGCTGCTGCACGGCAACGAGCAGCAACAGGAAGACGTGAAGAACCGCTGCAAAGCGGCAGAGCCCCACCACGGCGAGCAGTGGTGCCAAGTGTCCAAGGACATCGCCAATTGGTGTTTCAGCATAGAGCAGATATTATTACTAGTGGCCAAGAACCTTCCAGTGCCTACGTAAAGAGGAATTAAAAAAGTAACACCAAAATTAAAGCAAATGTGAACACTGTCGAGACTCAATATATTGAAATGTATTAATGTTAAAGTGTTACATGACAAAAGGAAGGAAAGGAAGGAAGAGGAAAATGACATCGTCAACTAATTATTATTTTGTAAATAAAATTGAAGTAGAAACATAATTTTTTACCAACTTTGATGTCTACGTAATGCTCCTGTTTTACGTCTACGATCTTTATAATAATGTATTTGCGGTAGTTCGGGACTTTTACAGTAACATAGTATATATATATATATTTGTATTGTACTTGTATTTTTTAACTCGCTGCATTGAGCTGAATATGAAGCGTTAGAAAAGCGACGTACAACTTTGATTGTAAGTTTTTCACTAAAGTAATGTAAGTTATTAATGTACTGATTTAAGAAAAATATCAACTTGTGCCCTGTACATTCAGTTGAAATTTATTATTAAAAAAAAACGTTATAAAAAAGGCATTATTTTTATTGTTTTTCTTTAACTCAACATACCAAGCTTTGCGTGAGAATAATATAATTTCATAAAAAATTTACTGAATAGCAAATAGGTTTGACCTCGAGATTTCAACATCGAATAAAAAAAAATATCCAATAAAAAAACCTTGAGCATAAGTGAACAGATTAAAACCGGGACAAGGATTTTTTGTGTTTGTTAAATATATGTATTACCAAAGTAAGAACGATATTAAATAAGTTAAATTTTTAAATTAAATTTCATCTTTCATACAGATGTATAGTTATAATTCGGAACTGATATTTTCAGCAATTTAATAGAAGCTTTTAGTTACTCGCTAAGACTAAGCAATCTACATGGGGACTCATGGCGTACAGTAATGTCATATGTTAAAATTTCATATTACACAAAATAGTCTTAGACTGCAATTATTACAATCCTTATTAACCACATAATGAAATCATAAGCTGTAATAAAAGCTAGCCAACCGATATATTCTAATATTAATAGCTCAAATACGTATCTATCAAATAGCTGAAGGTTTTTTTTTAATTTTTAAACATTTATATTAGTACATTATTTAACGGATTTCTTGCGAAATTACGACGTCCCAGAAACCAGCGGAACGTAATGTGAAACTGACAATGTTGTGTCGCTGTAATGCGCATTTTATTGATGAAATTAAACTACAAACACTTTTATGTACGGCACAAAGCGTAAACACCTTTATCCATTTATAATGTTCTATAAATAATGGCCGAGTTTGTGTGAGTTTGAATAATAAACGTTCGCTGGCGCAGCGCCAGCCGCGAGCTGCGCGCGCGCACTGAATAGCTGCACGAATTTTTCACTTCTTTCTCGCCCAAAATTTTAACTCGCAGTACCGGAACCAGTGATGCTCAATTATATCTCTATCTAGTGAACGAGGAGTGAAAGTGATTATTTATTTATAACTGAGAATTGCAGTGTCGTGATAATGTCGCCCAGATGTCCAGTGCCACCTTTACAAGAAATCTCGTTATCTCTAGTAGCCAGGCAATTGATACACACTCTGTCGCGGGTGACGTCCGAGGAGGATGTGGCGCTGCCGTTCGCGATGGTTTCCTCGTACTACGAGATCATGGGCGCGACCAACGATATATTCCAAGATCTCATCAATTTAATATTAAGTTCAGAGTACCTCGATCCGTCTATAAGGTACTTTGCAATGAGACTGCTCTTGAAAGAAAACGTTAAAAGCTTAACTACGGGCATCTTTCCTTGTCCGTACTACAGGAAAGTTCTTGAACTGATTATAGAGCAAGGCCACCACCTGACGTCTCTCAATTTAAAAGGAGTTTGGGTTAAGGACGAGCATTTATCGCTTATGTACGAATTACTCAAGAATCTAAAGAATTTAACCGCATTAAATATACCTTATACCGCCAACGACGAGGTGCTCAAGTTCATTGGCGAACATAATAAGGTATTGAAACTCCTCGATGTTTCTGGCGAAACGGATATCACGGAGATAGGAATAGATGCTATGCTGTCTGGAAATCCGCAACTGACTCAAAGTCTAACGATTGTCAATATTGGAATGTACGGTGAAGAGAACATTGACCATACGGACGTTGCACTATTTATCCGACATTTACCAAATTTAACTAATTTGGGCAGTTATTCGTTTGTCGGCAAATCGATTTATCATATCTATAATAACGACTGTACACCAGGTTTTACAACAAAATTACAGTATATACACGATATCCGAACTAATATGAGGACAATGAAAGCTATAGTTGCTCTATGTCCCATGATTGAAACTATATATTTAGAGGAACCGGATCAAGGTGTCTTACAACTTGTAAAAGATCTACCTAATATCAATAAGATTAAATTAAACAAGTTTCAATGTCATGAACTTCATCAACTGTTGGATAAAATTGGTTATAAAATTATCACATTGATGCTTTCTGGTTCACTCGGATCCTTTAATTTTACAAGGATAGCAGAAACTTGTAGGAATTTGGAAAGTTTGGAATTCTACCAGATTCAAACTGCGACTCATGAAGAAGAAGTTCCATTTAATAAATTGGAGCACATCGAAATAATACAGGGTAACCTATCAGTTTCTTGTTTGAAATATTTAATGACGGCGAGCCCTCGACTTAAGAAGCTGATTATCGGCGATGAAATTCGATTAGATGACAATGACATGGCCAGGTATGATTATATTAATAATTCCATTGTTTATTGCATTCCTTTATTATAGGAATCCGTAAATTAAAGATATTGATTTAAATTCAAGTCACGAATTTCTTTGCTTGATATGTTTATGCTTTATTTTAAACGTTCATCTCTTACTTTCCAGGATGATTCGCCGTTATAAATTTGAAAATCTCGAAGGCATTTGGTTTCCCAACGCACCTCGACTAACCCGTGATACAGTGGAACTACTTATGGAGTGTTGTCCGAAATTGCAGAGTTTGGGACAACTCAGTGGCTGGCAATTTACGCCAGATGACATGATGCTTATGCGTGCGATTGTAGCCAGCACCAATACGGATTTAGTGCTCTCTCCTCTAGGAATTTTCCAACAAGGGAGATAAATTACAGTAAAATTGATTGGTCAACTGTTGTAAATGTATAATGATTGAGATTATTTTTGCTTTATTATTATTTGGTAAATGTAAAGCAGCTTTTAAAATTTTTAAACTACTATTTAACTAGATATAAAACTACAAATAAAACTCGCAATTTAATATAACACACAATTTATTTATAACAAACAATATTACCTTTTCGCATTCACAGATATCAAAAGTAATTCTTCGGTGTTACCATATTTACGGTCAAAGACAAACAGAAACGTGTAAAAGTTTACAGAACCTGTTATATGTTTTCAAATAATTATTCAACAAATACAATCAGTTACACTTATTTAATCTTACAACTATTCTCAAAACTTAGAGTATTATCGATACTACTGATAGTAACTTTGGTAGACAAAACAAACAATTTATTAAAATCTTTGAATATTAAATCAAAATCAGATTTGATTTTCCTTAGTAGTCGGCTGTAGATTTTCATCGTTTTTTACACACTTCTTTTTGCTTTGTAATCGTGCTTTAAGCATTTTGCACTCATCCGCGCACTTCGTCGTAATAATACTCCTGAAATTATACAGCAGCATAATTAGATAAAAGTATTAGTACATAAGAACTCTTATTAGGTTAAATACATTATAATGTGCCTATTTTACATGTCAATAAAAAAAAATATCGTTTGTCTTTGACAAACATGTAAATAATCTCACCTTACTAAATTCTCTTTCACTTTAAATCTTGATGTAATCTCTAACGCGATATCAGAAACAATTTTAGGGTCTAAACACATTTTGGCTGGTTTGTTTCGAAAGGCCGGAGAACGTTTGCCAGTCAAGGAATGAGTAGCGAGAATTCTGAAATATATTAGAATCACGATTACGTGTTTGTTAAAAATAATTTATAATGAACTCCCAACAAGAAGATGGGTTAAAATACCTCCTGGGAAAAGCAGCGAGTAACAATGTCCGTGTAGCGATCGTATACGATTTCCAATTAACTTTCCTGTACTTGTCTTTGTGTATCATAGTCTTTCCAGTTCCAATTGGTACCTGCGGATATCAAGGATTATTTAAAGGAATTTAAGAATACTGTTTTAAATGTACTAGGAGTACAAGCGCTGCTGCACAGAATATGGTTTTAAATAATTTTTATATGTACGAATGAATTCTTGTCAGGATAAATATACAAGTTTACAAGTTACTCAATATCACATACCCATTCATCGTTATTGTCATACTTTTTTGAGGTTAGTTTTGGTTTTAAATCTTGCTCGGCTCTATGGTATTTGTTACTGATCAGCACATTATCATCTGAACGATCGCAGTCCTCACTCTCTCTCCTGTCACTATTCTCATCATATCTTTCAAAACCAATGGTATTATTTGTATTATTTATTGCCGGGGCTTCTATAACTGGACATGGTTCCATAAATAGCATATTTGGCTGCGGTTTTAGTTCGTTGAGCAAAGCAAAAAGTTCATGGAAACCATTCTTAATTTCTTGTATTGCTTGGACATTTAAATCTGCTTTTTTTCGTTGTAATTCTATCGGTGGGGTATGATTCCTTTTTGTGGAATCTGCTGAATATTTCTTTATAGACATAGGTCTGATGGAGTCTTTGTGTGCGCGTTTACGATTTATGTTATTGTTGACATTACCATTCAGTTGGCGTGCTTTTAACATATTAGTGGTGACAGCATTAAGTCTATGTGTAGGTTTAGGACCTCTTCCATTATTACTTTTATTTGCGTATTGTTTCGTAAAAACATTTCTGTCCGATTTCTGAAATTTTAATATTCAACAAATTAGATAACAAGCATTGAAATGAACTGATTTATAATTTGTAGATTCTTAAAATAAGAAATTATGCATATTTTTACTATTTATGTAAATGTTTTATCTTATCTTCAGTACATGGTAATGCCAGTGATCATAGACATTATATTATAAAGGCTAGAACGTACAAATGAGTATTCAGATGGCGAATCCGAAGAGCTTTCATCGCCGCTCGGTTCCCACGAGGAAGCGCTGGGGGAATAATCATCACCATCATTTTGAGCTTCACACATTCCTCCGCTATTGTTTTCAATAGCTTTCAGCACTTTCTGTCCATCGAAAGAGGTGCCGCCATCTGCGTCAATAAAGATTTATAATGCAATTGTTCTTTAGAGCACAGCCGAGTTAACGGAAATTTTCAAAACACTTTCTACCTCTGCAAAATCTCATTTCATAATAATTAAAAATTTTACATGAAATCTTTATTGTAATTTTTTTTGTGATTGCCGCTTAAAATAGTCAAGATCTAGTTTTATTTTTTTGTTTTTTATTAGCGCGAAAACGTAAAGTAAGTAGGTACCTACGTCAGCGTGAAACGAGGGTCTAACATACGTAATTAAATCATATAAGAAATCATTAATGATTATTAAAACTCCAATAAGTGATTATTTAAGTTGATACATTATGAAAACGGTTTTATTCATCTCGTGTCCACACAATGACAAGGTTGATAGGTTGGTATACTCACCGGAAGCAACGTCCGCTTTGGGGATATCGACCCGATGGTTGCTATCCGTGATCCCAACGTTCACTTCCTCAGTCACCCTGATCATCGAACTAGATTTCAACAAACGACCGCCATTCCAATCAGCTAGCAACCACCGCTCAATTTTACCTTTTGAAGACATTTCGTGGTACAAAATTTAACGAGCCCCACTGCACACCGCACTACTTGAATGTAACTGAAGACGAACCAAAATGCGCCACATGAGCAGGTAAAAGTTTCATTACGCACCCTTACTGCAGTCATTATTGCATCCCCCGCCCTACCCCTGTCGGAACAATACGGTATTCGCCAACGGCCCGAATGCCGACAAAAAAATATGACCTTTTTTGCAACCGACTTCTTAGTGAGTTTCTAAGTAAAGATTTCCCTTTGTACGATTCTTAGAATCCTAGAGTCATTATCTTTGGAAGTCATAAAATCGTTGAAACAATCAACACGTAATTTTTCAACTTGTATTAGAATACAAAAACTTGGTTTAAATACAATTTTAATATATTTTTTAAACAAGATAATTCTTTTTATATTGTATATTATGAAACTAATAGTAAAACCATTTTATATAAACCCTACGTCATCTGGCTGGCCTGTGCGCTTAGTGGGTAGTGAGCCTGACCGCTGGGCTCGGGATCGTGAGTTCGATTCCCACCAAGAACCAATGTTTGTGTGATGAGCAGGAAATCTTGTTCTGTACCTATTATCTATTTAGCTGTGTGTTTAGAAATCCATTCAATCCAAATTCTTCATCCAAATCCAAATTCCTCCAAAATATTTAGTTTATTAGTTGTCTAATCACCATAGTAGTGGCTTTGCCAGTAGCCTAGTTTATTAGAAGAATGTGTGAGAAGTGGTTTAAAGATATCGTTTGCGAATGCAAGCGCGTCGGGGCTACGAGCGCTTCATTATAATTAGGTATTTTTATTTTATATAAACCTATAAAAATTACTGTAATTATGTAACACTAATTGGTTAATATTAAGAAAGGTATTTTGTAAATTTTATTATCGTACATCAAAACACTTATTTTTTAAATAATTTCTTTTACTGGAATGGGAATAACTTTTGCCAAATAAATGTATGATTTAAGTTGATACCCCATCATCATAATATATGAGTATTAGTCAAGTTTTTAAATCCAATATTTAAAAATTACATCAAATATTTTATTGCCTGTAATTTATAAAAAAAAACTAAGCTGTAACTAATATAAAAGAGACTCCGTTGCCTTTTCATCACGAATCGGAACAAGAAGAAACGAATCCTATAATATTAGTAGTTAAAATAGGTATGTATGCAAATAATTTAATTTTCTGCAAAAACAAGGTCGCGGATAACCTGTTTAATAAATTTTAAAATAAATTACTGTTAAGTACTATGTTGTGCTAAGATATTATTATTTGTCTTTTATATTTCTGATGAAATCTTTATATAAAACTGAACGAACTTTTAGAAATGTCAATCTGAAGTTCAAACAGTCAATATTCATGTTTTGACATATGACATAATATGTTTAAAGGGATACAGAATAAAGCATAAACAGCATTTATTATAGTTTTCTACAATTTCTACATATGAAATGATTTTGCTTGTATTTGAAGCATAACAAAATAACCTTTTAATATCACCCGGCGTGTAAATTTTAGCGAAACATTCAGGGTCTCTTGGCCAGCTAAGATAAGCTTAGGAACTATCTACTTTATTAATAGTACTCCAATATTATTTACTACTATTTCATAGGAACATGGAAGCAAAAACTTTAAAAACGAAAAAGCAAATAAACAAAGGGAAATTAAAGAAAACAATGAAAAACGTAATTTGCAGACCGGATCCTATTTTCTGGTATATACTATCATTCATATTTCTTATAATACGCACTGGAACAGTATGATGAAGTAAAATTTTGCTGCTTGGACCTGCAGGCCGCATTCACCTTCCATGAATGATGACGGCTGATTGAAAGCCATTTTGTTAAGAGGCATTTAAAAGACAATCTTATAATATTGTTCCCTTTTCATAAGTAACCTTAATAAAAGTTACAATAAATTAATAATAATTGATATGTAGTCTGTGTCAACTAGGTAAGCTTGTTATATCATAGGCCATATCGTCACTTGCCTTCCAGAGATTGTGGTGAAATGCTAGCCTATTCCATTTGTTTTTATTTTCATTTATTTCACTGTTGAACCTGGTGCTCTTAGATTTAGGCCACAGACTACCACTGCTAAAGTATGGAAAACTTTCTGGTGTCGTAAGTCTTAACGCAAAAGGTACCGTCTGCTTTAGCAAGTGATTTTTAATTTGAAAAACGTCACATAACTCCATACAATCAAGTGCTTGTCAGCATTCAAATCTCACAAAAGCACCAAATCCACAAGTTTAAAATCCTCTACATTTCTGTTCCCGAATTAACCTCTAATGTAATTTATTTTCAAATAATTATACAGGCCCCAAACTTCAGAAGATGAAGGCAAAACATTGGAGGATGCATTAAATAAGTACAAAGTGGAAATAGTAGAATTTAAAAAGCCACTCTGGAGTGAATTAAGCCAAATTCCTAAGAAACTACGACCAAAACCACCACCTATTATGTGAGTTATATTTATGTAAGGAATATATCTTGAGAATTTATTTTAGCTGCAGAAAGCACATCAATCAGATACAAACAACTGAGCATACTTCCAAAAATTATTATCAGTAATCTCTTTGCAGTAATTTTGCAGAAGTGTACTTAGCCACCACATTTACTTGTAAAATACTGTTTACTGTAAACAAATGTCTTCTTGTTACAGAAAAATTGATGGATTACTATTTGGGATAATGCAATGCCAAAAATCAATTGAAGCTAAAGAATGTATAGGTATTCTTATTGATGCAACAGTTAATCCTAAAACAATCATTCAACCATTAATTGAGTTGTGCACTGAAAAATCAATTCCAATTTTGTGTTTGAGAGAATTGAGGAGAACCACCAAAGTTAATTTTGGCATCCCCACCAGTGCTTTAGGCGTGAAAAAAAATTGTTTACCGGAGCTTGAAAAGAAAATTCTGGAAATATCCAAGATTCATAGACCGCCGAAACAAACTGTTATAAAAGTCAATGTAGAAAATGAAATTGAACCAAATACAGATAACCGGAAACTGATGATAAATGACATAACCAACGTATCTGTATGTCCATACTTGTACAGGATAGATAACAAATCCAGGGTTTTTATCCCTAATGTTGAAGGTGCACCCAAATTGTCGAGAAAATTTGACGGTCAAAATTTTGTTGAAATATCTAATAGCTCACCCAAGGAGAAAATCGACAGAAAACAATACATGAAAATGATTGTTAAGAAAATATCCAGCAATCCAAATAGGAGGAAAGCTGCAAAACCTGATACAAAGGAATGATTATTATTAAACAAAGAAATTGAAATAAAAATTTATTTTTACTATTCATAATATATTTATTACTAAAACTATCATGTCAAAAAAGACATTTTAATATATTATAATACATTCCTTGTGGAATGTGCGTCGACAGTACTCAAAAATGATCTTCAATTACCTTCTAATAATATATCTCTTTAATTTTTGAGCACTGAAGTTTTCAAAGTTCACCAACTTCATATTAATTTTTAAAATTCTTTATTGTATCTTAAAATTTAATGTATTCAAATTGGTAAAATTTGATAACCTTAATTAAAGTGAAATGCGATACTCCACACATGTCGCCAATAGTAACAAATGTGTTTGGAGTACAGCACTCAAATAGATAACATATATCTTACACTTTCAATTCATGCATTGCATTTAAGGTTTTTAAAAGTTCAATTCAATACAAATCAAACAACAAATTGTGTCAATGTTTATAACTATAGTAATAACAACAATGACTTACCCCATAATCTGGCCTGGCTTTAACATTAACAAATATACTATACATTTTGAAAGTTGTATATATTTGGGACCATATTCATAAAGTGGCTTAAAGTCACACGAATTCATAATAATATAGTATATTTGAAAAGTTGACATAATTATCAATACTAAATAGAAGATAATATTTTTTATTTTATTGCTTTGTGTAAGCACTAAGCTATATAAAAGTCTCATATTAAAATCTACACAATGTTCTATTATATAAACATTATCGTTAACAAGCTATGAGAAAATAAACATTTTTCCTAGGTACATAGTACCAATAATGATTTATACCATCACATATTTTACTAGTATTATTGCTATGTTACTTTATCTAATTATTGTAATGTACACTAACATTAATGGTGAATTTAATTAAATGTAAACTGTTATTATATAAATGTTACTTGCGGTTACGATTTGCAGCACCAACAGACATTTATATTCATATGGCAGGAAGATGTGGGGTCACTGGAAATGTAATATAACAAAGGGAGTAATGATTTAAAATTTGTTTAACAACATTTGTTATAATATAAACTTTTAACATACAACTATGTAAATGACAGTATGGAATTTGTACATACTTAAAAATTAACCTAGTCGAATGATATAATTATTGTTATAAAATAATGACAAACACTTCTTAGAAGTGTCTGTACAAACGGAGAATGTACAATAGTGCCTATCAAATATTGAAATAATCACATTGAGTTATGTGATTGGCATATTATATGTTGTAATGTTGTATTTCCGTCAAATTGACAGGACCAATACAACTTTTTAAATTCCCTAAAACATATATCCGTTGACTTTTGGGTGAATAAGAACTTAATTTCTCATGAAATTGAGCATATTCAAACGTCAATAATCACAGATAATATTCTTGGTGTCATAATTGTTTTTAGAATCCCTCTAAATTTCAAAAGTAATGTAACATTCATTCAACGTTGCGTGCACAATGGGAAATTATTCGCAAGTTCATATTCATATACCCGAATAACAATCGTTACATGAGAGGCGGACGGGGCAGGGGTGCTTCACTGGGCCGGTATCGGTCAAGAATGATCGCGCACATCTTTTTCGCATCGGTTTCGTCCGGGTGGGCGGCCATCGCTTCGGCGACCTGCGCCTCGGGAAATATTCCCGCCAAGTGAAAATGCATGTGACGTCGCGCCTCCCAGTGCTGTAAAGCGCCTTCGGACGCGCACGGCGACATCGAGACGCCGGCCGCGTGGGGCATTAACGCCGCCGCCGCCCCGCCCGGCGCCGAGGACACGCGGGCGGCCGCAGCGTGCAATCTGGGATCGCAGGCCGGGTTCAGGGTGAGCTGTCGGGCCAACTTTCGATGTGGATTTGCGTCGAGCATCGGTTGCGAGGGGCCCGGTAACTGCACTTGGGCGCGATCGAAGTGCGTCGTTAGCGCGACGTCCGCGAGTCGCGGCGTCGCGGAGTGAGCGCGCGCCAGCGGCTTCTTGCCGTCCACCGGCCGACCGCTGCTCGGAGGGAGGCTCAGCGTGTGAAGATCGCCGCGCGCCTTGCGAGCCGCGCGCTCCGACAGTTTCTCCGCGACCGACTTGTGAGGGCGACCCGCGCGCTCCGGGTGGTGGAACTTGCATTTGTTGCCGTACGTGCACTTTCTACCGTACGGGCACGCGGGCGGGGGGTCGGCGCGAGACGGAGGTGCTCTGAGAAACGCATCCAACGTCGGCCCCGAGCGGCCGAGCGGATCGTCCGGGGGCATAAATCTGTCGTTCACGAACGAGAACATGAGCAGACGTTCCTGAACCACCTTACGGAAGTCGGGGCTCTCAGCGGCGAGGTCTCTGTAATTATCGTTGGATACAACAATACCGTCGGTTTCCGCTGCCAAGCGGAGAATGTACCTATCGTCGTAGCAGATCAAGCGTTTGCCGCCTAGAAGCCTACTCGGTGTGTACACTAAAACGCGGTCTTTCTCCAGCCGCTCTAAGACATCACGATCGGCAACTGGGTTGTCGGGTCGCGACGCCTCCTTCCTCCATTTCGGCACAAATACGGTTATCTCCTTGTGTCCGCGAGCGCGGAACCAGTCCACGCAGATCTCGATACCGCGACACGAGAACAGCTCTTTGTTGCCATGACTGAAAAGGATACACGTATTATAAACTTTTTGCTGTCAAATCTTAACAATACCAAACGCATTTTGGCTTCGCATCGATGCCTAGTTTCAGTGTGATCATGGTGATTTAATTTACTTGCATTCGATCGCTTCAGAGTATTCTTAAAGTCAATAATAAAAGAGGTACCTCATAGCGACATTACTGCCGTCAATGACGATATGTCGAAGCGGCGCTCTGTCGGGCGGCGGTTCGGGCTCTGTGTTCAGCGGCGGGGAGGGTGCTCTGGGCGGCCTCTTCGCCGCTAGTTTTATCAGCTCGGCCAACAGCTCGTTGCGGGGCGGATCGGGTCCTAGCCTTTGCAACGCGGTCCGCGCGAGACGCTCTGAATAGCCCAATTTGACCGCAAACTCTATTTTCGCCTGTCGAATGAGAAGAAACGTCAATACTGGATGATAAATAGTATAAATTTTAATTCTAAATTGAGAGTCTGTAAAAGAAATGATTGGGATCTGTTTAGTCGTGGACGTCCTTTCAGGTGTAGCGCAGAGTTAGATAAGTATCTTTAACGATCATGAAGATTATTTTATACGCATATCTGACACAGATCGGAAATAACCGGTAGAGAAATGTAGGCGAGATTAGTTCTTGCCGAATGAAATGGACATCAATTTTCACCAACGACTCCGTTCATTTAAAACTATGGCGAAGGCTGCCGGAGATGTTTAGAAACTTTCGAGACTAATATGAACCTATTAGGCGAAGTAACTAGCTTTAGACACCCCACAATAGAATACGCGTACACAGACAGGACATATTCGTTTGTAGTCACCGTTAATACTCTCCTAGTAGTTATATGATCAAGAAAAAAGGTTCAACATTGATCGTAATGATCTAAACGAAACAGTTGAAACTCGCCGCGATCACGTCGAGCGTCAGTCAGATGGCGTAACAATGTGCCTGCTTTGTGAGAATTACATAATTGTGCGACTCTCACCGCCAATAGAACGAGCCGAACAAGTGTCACAATTGTATTACTGATTACTTTAGCGACGGTGTTGCAAAAGGAACCACAACCAGAACTACATGCCACAATCGGATCGATAAATGAACAGAAAATAAATCTATAGAAATAAAGAACATTATTACTGTTAACTTTTAAATGTGAATATAAACACATAGTCGTATGTGCTTGCTTACGTAATGTATGTTGACTTTGAATATCAATTTTCCAAAATCCGTCCAACATTTGTACTTGTCTGAACAAGCACATAACTAAGGCATAGCATTCGATCTTATTATCGAATTTAAAATCGTCTTAAGGCTAATTTATCACAATTTTTTTAAAGGGGAAAATCACGTAGCTTGTAACAATGACACAACAAAAGTACATAGAATTGGTAAAGAGCCTTGCATTGTTAACACGAAGGCAATTACAATCTAATTAAAATTAAGTGACGGTGCCTTAATGAGTTCTATTTAATCTGGCGGTTATACCGAGATTGAGGTACAAATTGCACTGAATATGACCAGCACGATTGTTTGATAATGATAAGCGTTCCGTTTATCATGAATATTTGAAATTTCAGGTAGCTCGATTCAACTATTGTTACAATACACAGATAAAGATCATTGAAATTCCTAGGTGTTGTGACGTAAGACATTAAGAAAAACTTGATATCTGATAACGGGAATATTTCCAGTTCGGTATACAGTAAATTATGATCGGATTGAAACGCAATGTTGTATGACAATATTACCGTAACAGGAACGCGGAATGATGATTGCTTAGATAATGTTCTATTAAGCAATAGGCGAGTAGCAGAAACTAACAAACTACATACTCATTTCGAAGAATAACTTGTACATTATGACGCCTCATGCAGGAATGGGCACAGTCTGTACTTCACGGATACTCGGATCGGTCAACTTATTACAACAGAAACCACTGTCGAAAACAACGCAAAAAAAAGCGCTATGATACCCAGAAGGGTACAGACTACAGATAAAACATTAAAAAAAAATTGTCATGTTTTTTTTTAAAGCAACGATAACCATTTAACTACATTCCGGAAACTGTTTATTTTTAAGATTCAAGTGTAGACAGTGTTTTTATACATTTTGCATCTTACCTGATTGGGTTGCTGTTGGGGTGGTGTAAGTGTGACATACTCCGCGAACTCTGCCGCGAGCGTGTCCGAAGGCGTCCGCGATGCGGTGCGGTGTCCTCCATCGTCTTCGCACTCTGAGTCGTAGCTAGAGTCCTCGCCTCGTTCTCCCGCCCAACCCAGTGATGACTCCACATATTTCTGGAAGGAAATTGATAAGATTTTATTTGGCAGTCTTAATTTTACGTTTTACGTGCACGGTTCTAGACATTTAGAAGTAACCCAGTGACTGGAGGTCAAAATTGAGAAGAGATTAAGATCAAATGATATGTTACCGAATTATTAAATGAGGGATCAGCTCTGAAAAATATTAATTACAACTAGATTTTGGCATTAGATAACACTTATTTTTTTTTACAGAAAATTACGCACTCGTAAAAGAATCCACCCTCCAAATTAATGTAAAAACCACGTCTGCTCTGTTTATAGTTGTGTTTATTTTCACTATAAAATATTTGGTTGTGTTGTAATTTTTAGGAAGCCAAATATCAAATGATTTTCTACTAGTAAAGCAATAAAAAGTGTAGGTGCGCGACCTCAAATCCTATCTCGTAACAAATTACATGTGACATTTAGTGTGAACCGACTGTGAATCTTAACATTATATTAACATATCGCGGGTCGTGATTATATTATATACTTAGAGGCTCATCTTTTGCGAGTGTAAATATTAATGTATGCGCACAATAATCAATAAGCAAATTTTATTTAATGCCGTACAGCAGGCGCCTGCGCAGGACAGGGTCACGGGGCCGCCGAAGCGGATCTACAGATGATCATTGACCTTTAGCGTGTGCGCAACACTACAATATACCGGTTATAATTCATTATTTTCCAAATTAGCAGAACATATGTCCCGCGGGCCGCGGTGCACGTTAAAAATTAAAAAAGTACGTCAAATACATCGACCAACGTAGCACTGTCAACTTTTCTAAAACTTAGATAAAACAGGTTATCGATTTTACTTAGACAAACTGAATTTACTTCTTAGTCATGACAACATCCGCCTCGAGGCTGGCGTTCGCTCAACTTCTCCGCATTTCTAAGATCAAAATCTAATTGCAAGTTGCTTACTTTTACAATGTTAAGAAACACGTGACGCATTCGTATAAGAACAAAAATAACCTAAATTGAAACGTTAAATGAGTTTTTAATTGCAACTATTAGTTACAGTCGAACACCATACAAAAATGTTTATAAATACTCAATCAGGCAACGTTCCATTCCTCACAAAGGCGATAAATCGTTTAAAAATTGATTAAGTATAAAGGTGACAAATAGTCGTGTGAGGCCCCTCGATTTTATAACAAAATATGACTAAAAAAACCAAAGTCTCCGTGAATTGAATCAAGTCTAGCTAGAAAGCAGGTTTTTATAACAGGTTGCATTAACATAAATTCTCATAGAAGAGCGCTAGAATACTTGTAACTGATTTCGCTGCTAGACCATCATATCGAAAATCAATTAGTTAATTACTACGATTCGCTTGGATTGAACAATCCAAGGAATTTCGATATAAGTGTAATGTAGGTACAACGAAAAGCTATATCTATGAAGACACGAGTAACACGTAAGCGATTCTGATTTCTTTGCCATAACAATGAAGGTTCGAAAGTTGAATTACATGAGTAACATGGGATTTCACAGATGATACAGTGTCCCTGTTTCGGTGCCCACATCCGGACGGCACGCGGAAGCGCATCGCCTAGCAGAACCGGATGCCACTTTCTAAAAAATATAGTGCGCGCAAGCAGCCGACTCTACCTCTCTACGTCGGTAACGTGGATTAAATATTTTACTTCGCGGGCGAAAAATTTTAAACATCACATCGCTATAAGAAAAAATGTTTACTTACGTAATAAATAGCTGAGATATTTAGTTACATTTATCGTAGTTTTACTATTGTTTTAGAGACAATTGCAAAATATTAATAATAAAAAAAAACTGATTTTTTTTAATAACATTGCCAAGCGTTTGACATATATATTCATTAATATCATAAAATAGAGAATACTATAATAATAATGTTTATAATTGTTAATTATAAACATATTGTTATTACAAAGCGAGCCTCAAATGAATACTTGAACTCGGTGCTAATTTCGATGATTTTATTATTGTTATTTTCCGTAAAAACACATCTACGATCGAATGGAACAATGATTGATTGCGTTCGAATGTTAATTTGTTTTGAATACAAAAACAAAAGGCTTGTGTAATATCCTCGTGGCTAAGAAGTGTTTTAGATTGAAACACAAAAAAACCCACTGGATTCTCCCATCTAAGCCACGCTCGTTTACGCTCGCTCGCCGGTCTTATTTGTTTACATTTTTTTTCCTGGTTGGACTTCGCACCTACGTAATCAAAATAAGAGCAGGCTATTGGGCTATTTATACTTCAAATGCAAAATTCTTCTGAACGACATGATGCGCTGCGCTCTCGGGCATTATTGATAAGAACTTTAATAAGGAGCATAAAATTGAATCCGAAGTATTCAACACTTGTATGATGAATCAACACTTGTAGAGACTCCAGAGACACTCCAGCTCTATTATATAATGAAAGCTTATATTCGAGACTTTATTGACGTTTCTTAAGGTTAAGTATATAATTTTGCAAAATAACTTTTCCCTGCTGTGGTACTAATAATAAATAAGCGTAGTAAAATGGGGTTTCCGCTTAATCGTACGAAACATAATCTCGGTTATTTTGGTCAGAAAGCCGCTTACTTGGAATAGTTAGAATTTTAATAATACTAAGCAGCGCAATTTTTTTTTAAATTCTACAAAGCGAATAAATACATAGACAATAATGGACAAATTAGATGTTTATAAGGCTATATAAACTATTAAAAATATATACAGTTATGTAACGTAGCTAATGGCACAATGACAATGACAAAGCGACAATGGTTACGGCAAAAAAGTCCCCCAAACTCTAAGTAGGAGGCGCGCACGGTCGTGGTAGGCACCTTGAATTCTTCGCGACCTAGATTAGTTTCGGGGGCGACGATAAGCGTTTCAAACAAGCTGTTATAACAGCTACGAAGCAGAGCTGGAATTATTAATTCCCTGAACTATGAATACTCACAATTCAACGTAAAAACATCGTTAATTAAAATATATCAGCGTTGCTCGTTCTCATGGTGTGTTGCGAGCGAAAATGTCCTATTGTTTCGATCCTCATTTTATACGTTTACATTTAATACGACTAACGAGACATTTCATATCTAAATCCTTGAGCGGTTCGCGCTTAACCTTATATGACAAAAAACGAAGGCGAAATATTGCATCAGTCGCTATCGCACGTAGGACGTAGCCGGAGTTCCGCTATTTGATACACTCTAGTGTGTTTGTATAGGTCACACACTGCTAAATGTGGTAACGCGCTGTCGAATGTGAACAGCTGACCGCGCAAGGAAACACGACCGATTTCGCCCCTCGTTACGCAAACGGGCAATGCGCGATTTGGATAATATTTACACAGTAACCTCTCACCATCATTTACATGATATGCGTAAAAGTGTGATGATTATCACGGATGATAATGAGAGTTAAGCGAGCGCAATAACACAATTGAACGTTCTGATCGGCTTATTTTAAAACTACACCGTTTAGATGACAGATTGGCGTTCGTAGAATTTTCAACAGATCGTTGAAAGGATCGCTTCAAGGTCACAAGTTCAAATCCTGTTCGCATCACATTTAGAGTGTCAATGTCGTATACATATGCTCACAGTATACCTACAGAACAATTCTAAATGCCTAATCCGGTGTGAACATAGATCCGTAACCAACGAAGGATGCATTAAAATGCATCAGTAACATAGGTATATATTTCATAAATACATTATTGAAAGAAGTAACTTAGGACTCGAAAAAGCAAGGGTGCTCAGGCTTGTAAGTAAGTTTAGTCAATGTTAAGTCTACGCTTCCCGTCAGGCGGCATAGGAGTCAAACACTACCCTATGCTATAACAATTAGAAAATCAACTATACCTTACTTATTTCAACAAAATAAAAAAAAAAAAACATTATGAAAAATGTGTATTATTTTTAGCTTGGAGTGCGCTTTGGCCACGCTGTAAGCACTGCAAGCATCTACATGTAAATAAAAAAATAAATAAATGAAAGTTCTCGTAGTATGACTATAAAATTCCATCATTACAATGATTACGACTGCTTACGAGTAATGATTATCGTTATTTACACGTTTTCAAATCTGCAAAAGAATTCTGAAACAAATTGAAAGACATCAATAAATGTGTTGAATTACGTATACGACTTGTACCGAGTTCACGGAACTTTGCCGCAGCGAAAATATTCAAGGCAATGACGTTTCTGTGTTCAACAAATAACACGTATTATTTTATGCGTTATGCGTAGTTGATAATGGTTATATTACAATTATTATAACAATCGTAATATTTGTAACATTGTGATTTGAAATCTATAGGTTCACAAAATATACATACATAAGTGTAAGCAGTCACTGAACGCACATTTTTTTTTAAATAGGGTTTTTTATGTTATTAAATGATAGGAAAATGGACCACGTGTTCCTAGGAAAAGACTATTCACCTATGTAATCATAATGGAATTTAATTCGTAAAATCACCACGCCAGTGTTCTTATAGCCGCTAGCGATAATACTGCATATTAATTGCACTTTTGTTTCTTTGTCTACGTTTTTCATGTAATTTGTCGAGTTTTTGTAGTGTGTTGATATTTTGAATATTTTGTTTGATAATTAAAACGTTGTTTGTGATTTTTCAATACACCACATCAAGTAACTAATAACAATTTGGTAAAAACAATATTTACTTTTCTTACTGCAATATTTGACAAATACATTTAAATTCATAAATATAGAGATTATTTTGAGTAGAAATTTACTCACAATATTTGCTTCCATTCCCGCCATTTTGTATTAACGAGATGGAATTGTACGAGCTTGGACCATAATAAAATAATGGAATCCAGTATTTCAATTGCGCGATGATAAGCGCATGTCAGTATGATTTTTTCAAACTATTTACTGTCACTGCTATACAAGGATCTCCTATCTTAAGTGAGAAGATTAGGTGTAATTAGTTTGGAATGTTCCAATTTCAAATTAGAAATAGCTTGACCGCTTATTGTTCACCGGCCACTAAAAAAATAAAAAAAAACGTTTAGATAGAACATCCAACATTTGATTAGCCATGTCATTTACTAATTGTCTAAGCTAGACATTCCTACAATTAGTAATATTAGTCTTACAAGTTACGTACGTCATACATTAATTGTATGTTATTTATGGGACTCTGTGCAAAATGATAAGAGTTTAATAATAACATAAATGACAATTGATAGTTTTCATAAATAATCTGATAACACAACTCGTAGTTAATGTCCAGATATATCTTCCCGCGTCACTGCGAACCACTGACGTGGGACCATTATGTTTACGTAAATATTACAAACAAAGCTATTATTTTGTTTTCATCTATAGCTAAGCGTCTAGTCGATATTATGAGGATCCAAAGAAACATTTTTTTAAAAATTAAATTACATCAGTACTATTAAGGCTTCGCAATTATTTTACTCGAATTATATGTACATTTGTGCAAATATACCTTTACATAAATCAGTATGCTAAAAATGTCATCTAAAATATATTCTACGAAATGACATTTTTTTAAAAATAAAGAACGACATAGAACAAAAGAAGTCTTGAGAACGAGACAAATAACGATTGAAGGCATTCACCGGTAACATTAGCTTAGCAGTTATTTCAAGTATCACGCATCGCGGTTCAATGAAATGCAAATTGTATAATTTTTATATGACATGTACAATAACTGTAGATACAAATCAATGCAATAAAAGCTGTACATACGGATTACGTACAAGTACTTGAAGAAGACAAATGAGGCTTACCAACATAAATGTCAGGACACATTTGTTGTCGTATCCTGTTTGGTTTATCCTTATGTCTAATAAAACTAGTACTATAGTACTTTTTAAATCGATTAAAGATATACAATTGTGCTGATATGCAGCTCTGGCGTCCAAACATTAGATTTATGGCTTGGTCCATTTTCTTTTGTGATCTAATCATAGACCGGGGTTATTAATATTACCTACATGGTGTTACAACCAGCAACAAAATTGGCCGGTAAGGGATGTTGTTCAAAAACTATGTATTCCTTTATATATCAATGAACATAGTTAAAATCGTATATCGTGTCAAAAGAAGGATAACTAATAATAGGAGAATATAATATAAAAAAGATTTAAGCTTTGGAAATTCCCTGAGCAAGGATAACAGACAAATGGAATACAAAAAAATATATACGTGGTCAATAGATCGAAATGCGCACGAGACAGTGGCAAGGTAACATAATACATATAATTAATTGTTCTAGGAATATTACGCGTTAAATTGCACTGACAACGCTGAAATGTGACCACTTGTCCAATTCACTGCATTTTTGTTAAGCAGAATTAAAAGAATACCAAAATGTACGATACATATACCATATACAAACATTCAACAAGAGGAGTTTAAGCGAACAACGAACCACGTAGAGATAGGCGGTACGTGAATCGACGAATCGATTACATATCGGATACAATTAGTTCCGTTTGCTGGTGTAGGAGAAATTCTATCGCGCGGTCGCTACAGATAACAGCGGCCAATGGTGTGGGAGTGTACGGGCGACGTCGGCTCGTGCGATGTGTCGTCAGCGGCGAGCAGGATGCGAGCGCGCGACGCCCGCGCCCGCGCCGATCGGAATTACAAACGATACGTCACTCGCAAATGGAGGAATTCTACAAACGTACTATTATACGGCCTTCTTCAACAGTCTTTTTAAAAAAAAAAACCACTTCCACTGAATAATTATTTAATTATTTCAATTATTACAATTACAATGAAATACTATGATTTCC
>DWEM01000142.1:0-23873 GCA_018245935.1 Agara belti belti
TCATGAGAATCGGTCAAGCCGTTTCGGAGGAGTATGGCAACGAAAACTGTGACACGAGAATTTTATATATTAGATATGCGATAGATTATATGTATTTTAAATGTGACGTGTGTGTAGATGTGTTAATTAACAATAATAATTACCCTTCTCCTTATTTACAAACAAAGACTCAGAAAACCGGAGATGTTTAGAACTAGCGGTGAATATTTTTATGTTGTAAAATAGCTGGGACGATTCAGTACTCAAAATAAAATTTCGTAAAATATCTCAAAATAAAACTCTCATAAATTATATCGTATCACCGACATCGTTTAAATAAATAAATTCCAAATTATCTGCGTTCTTCGCATCGTATCTTCCAAATTACAAATCTGCGTTTGTCTTTAAACAAATATACACCTACATTTCGATCATTACTAATTTTAGAGTTTGTTAGATAAATCTTTGATATTGATAAAGAACTAACTAAGTACAATAACGAGACAAACGTTTCAAGCATAATCCTTTAAGTCCGTTTGTGGGACAAAGCCACAGGGACGGTTTTCGTTCGGACGAAACATAGTATGTATGTAGTTCGTTGGGGATAAACAACGACCTTTGTGCGAACTTCCAGCTGACAGGATAAATGCAAGTAAAATGCGTGAAAAGGAGCAATTTACTTAGATGAAAAATAAATGGGGACAGTCTTAGTATTATTCCGAAGGTATCTTCATACTAAAATTGTGGCTATATTTGAACTAGAATTAGTAGTGTTTGTTCATGAATGTAGATTTCTGTCTTATGACGATAACTTAACTTATACGATTTAAATTGTTGCGAAATGTGTGAATGAATAAAATCTAATTTCAGATATTAAGTTTATTTGCTTGTTCTGTACAATAACGTCGATCAATATTGCAGATTCGTGAATATGAATAATAATTTCACGTAAATCTGTTTCATAGCTTACGTGAATATAAAATGAAATATTACAATGCATGAGGGTGTTCATATTATATATCGCGGATTATTTATTTCAATTTCGACCAAAGTATACATGTAAAAAGTAATGGCTATAAAAATAAGCTCAGAGGATCACTATACGTCTTACATGCCTACGATAAAAAGTCGGCCATTTAGATTTTTTTCGTTGAAAGATAATTATGTTTTATATACGAATTACTTTCTTTTTTTCTTAAAGTAATTTCTTGCCCATTACATAAAGAAATTCGGAGAAGATGTATATTGAAACAACGTAAAAATGTTAAATGTAATCAAAACTTCGATATCGATTTGATTTTCCCCTTTTATGAAATTGTCTACTATCATTGTGACCCGGATGTCAAGGCTGGGTTCCTTAACCTCGTCAATCAATGAATTAATGATGACAGTTTATTGAATATTTAAAAATTACAGTACGTACTATAGCTCATATAGCAACTTATGATAATGAGCAGTGCTTTATAATTCCCATTTCTATTCCGAGGGTCAGCAGCTCGATAACTAAGCACGCACTTGTAACTTTACAAAGTTATGTGCATTTAATTTCGGTCAGTTATTTGGTATTTGGCCAGCATGTTAGACTATGGTCTTAACCCTTCTCACTTTAATAGCAGGCCCGTGTCCATTGCTGCAACGACAAAAAGGTGGGTGAGAGAATAAATAAATAGCAATCAATTTAATTCGCTTTTTCATTGTGTGCCAGGATAAAAAAATATCTGCTTGAAACGATCAACGTTTTAGATTCATACATAGATGCGAAAAAAATGTAGTGTTTTAAATTACAACTAATTTAATTGTAACGTAGCTATAATAACGTGTAAAAATATTTTTTCTTCTATAAACTTTCAAACTTTCAATGTAAATATAAATTTCATTAAAAAGAGGTCCTATAGGTACTGTTCACCTTTGTCATGAGGAATTTGGACTACACTTTTCATTTCACTGCCTAATTCTGTTCGAGTCGCAGCTGGAATGTTGCGAGTGAATTTCCCTAGACAAAAATAAAATGAGACTAAAGGCTTGCGCACAATAAACCGTCCAATCCACGTAATTGCTTACGTAATTAGTATTACAAATCTCTTATTCTCAATGTTGCATAATATTTCGTTACTTCTATGGCATATAATACAAAAAATAATTGGGTTCTGACGAATCAACGATAGCAAATCCGTTCAAATCTGGTTGAGTGTCTTTTGTAAAATCAATTTAAATTATTAAAAAAGTTGAAATATTAAAAATTCTATTTCCCCGCAATTAAATTTATGTATAGCTACTAAAATGGATTTAAAAAAAGGAGTATTATGTTTTTTGAAGTATTTCTATACTTTATCCGTAAATAATTATTGTTACAAAAAGGAAATTTTATGGATTACGACTAGAGCCACGGACACTGCGCCTATTTCTAACGCCAAGCAATGTAGCTTTTTTGTGGTTTGTAAAATGTGATGTGAAAAGAAAATAACACTAGCGGATCCAATTGTTATTGGGGTATAACGAATATGTTTGTGACAGTCAATAAATTGTTTCGATGGATATAGCTTTGCATATAACGAAACTAGTGATGTGTGTAATCACTGTCCGGAGTGTCGGAAGATCGATGTCACTGCCGTTCCTATTTTCTTTGATGTCGAGATCTCATTAAATCTCAACGTTTATATCTTAAGATGTGCAAAGTCAGTCACGACACTCGATATATATTTGTGAGGGTAATAGGATTCAACCGCACAGTTGATTTCGTGTTATAAACGGCTTTAGGGGCTAAATAGACCAAATAACGCTTTAGCGTAACTTATGGAGGACAGATTCTTGAAGTGTCTTATAGCGGCAATATTAAAAGAGACTTAGCCACTTTGTATCTTTACAGGATTATAGACGTATACAAGTTTGGGATAGAAAAGCATAAATCATGATTATGGTAGGTTTTTTAGCAAGTTTTTTCTAACGGTTTCTTTAGTTTATAAATTCGATTGGAGTGAAGAGCGCCGGCAGGGGCTATACTTGTCGTACAATGTATGTTTATAAATATTTATATTAATACAAATAAAATTAAGAAAGATTTTTCTTTCATACAAATAATTCAAAAGTCTAATTTCATATTTCTTCCTGTAAGGAAATTATTATAAATAGTAATAATTTTTTATTAGTTATTAGTAGGCAGTGTCTAAATGCACCTCCCTGAAAATAATAGTCGCGGCACCCGCGATTGAAATTCAAGTTAATATTGACGTTTATATAGTATAGACGTTGGCTGCAACAGAAAGATATACCTAAAAGAACTTAGCATAGTTACTCTTTGTTGGGACTTAGTTCATTATGTTCTTTCAAAGCGCTATACCATGAATACAGGTATGAAATCAATTGTTTGTTAGACTTTTGAAGCCACGAAAAACCTTTGTTAGGTTTTATTACTTACTTGGATTTCATTCGGTTTAATTTCTCTTATCTGTCGATAACAACCCCAACAGTCGTCTTACAGTGCCCTCGTAAATACAGAACGCGGAAGGCTCGTAAAGATCGGTCACTAGCCGACCTATCTAAGTTAGATTTAATTCCGTCTTATTTAATACCACTAACATTAGTGAACACAAAATGGACAAAACCGCTGTATAGGGAAATAAGTGAGCTTATTTAGTGTCAAATATGAATGAGACGTAAAATGTTAATGTTCATACACATACCATTTGGAGGAAGCGAATTGTTGCTCCTCTTTCGCGAATGTCAGGCCCGGCTGAACGAAGACGTATAGTGTCGTTGGCTAGCTGCAAAAAAATTATGTATTAGCACAATTTAAGTATGAGAACCAAATACGTATTTCATATTATAATTTGGGTTGAATTGAAGTAATTTACTTTAATTAATGGAGAACACGAAATAGTCTCTAACATGATTAGGATCAAAATATAATAAACCGTTATTCACTTAATTTTCACAATGACCAAGATAAAAACAAAATGTAGTTTGTTAGATTAATATCTATTGTTAATTAGATAATTTAGAATATTCTAGAATAAGAAAAAGGACTATTGAAACCATTTTTACTTCACAGCGCTGTAAAGTGTAGGCGAGCTTCTAGAATATTAAAGGTCAATTGCTCAACGACGCACTAAATTGAATTCCTCATGTTCCAAACTGTAATTTTCTTTTTTGTTTCTTTGTAGCTGGAAAATATGAAAGTGGCTTTGGGATTTACAATTTGTGATCAATTTTCTAAAGTATTTCATATATGCAAGTAAAATGGATGTTACAACGGGTCACGTCAAAACTAGTGAATGTAAAGGGTAACATGAATGGTTACGCTCACGTCATCCAGAACACCTCTGTCCCTAATAAAATAGATGTCAATTTGTATAAAGTTTATCACAAATTTGATTATAATGTATTTTGTTGTTTCTGTATTATTTTACCTATATTATATTAATTTACCTAAAACGGTGATATTTTGTAGAACAGAACCGATAATTTGAAAACAATGGTATACAACAATGTAAATGAAATAAAACTGGGATAGTAATTAAATGTTAATTGTTGTACAATTTTGTAATTATGTGTAGGTACATGTAAATGAAGGAAACTTTCAATTTTAACTGGTTTCTAACCATATAATTTGCTTAGCATAAAATTAGTCCAAGTTTTGTTTTGATTCTATTAGGGGGTTCGCCGGCAAGCAATAAAACTTAACGATACGTGCTTTTACAACATGGATAATATAAATAAGGTTCTTAGATATTTTGTGGAAAGTTTTTAAGATAAGCTTTTATACCAAACTAGAAAGTAAATAATATGTGAGAAAAGCTAAAGAGCTTTTCAAAGGAGAACCTATAGAGAAAAAAATTGGTATTCAAATAAAGAAAATTAGATTTCTAATACTCGTTATAGTAAAAAGATATTTATCTAAATAATGGTTTTGTATTATACTGTTATCAATTAGAATACATAAAAGGGACACGTGATATGATATTACACTTATAACCTGAAGCACCTTCGCTGCACCTATTTTTGCCGTTAATTAGGAGTATTTGATTTGCATTGCTGTGTTTTATGTTGTTAGAAATACGAACACACTAAGTCGCTCTAACTTAACCCACAGTTGTTTCTATGTACGTAACTATTTGTGACGTTTTATTTTTCCTGTTCCATTGCATGAACAATGTACATATATAGACATTCTAGATGTGAGTTACGGTGCTTAAATAGATCTTCTGAATGTCACCATTCCGCTTCTAATGCTAAAAAGAAAAGACAAAATGTAAAAGAATTTGTTACTGTGACAGTCAAATGAAGCCAGTATATTGTACATAAGCCGTCACACATTAAGCACCACGACAAAGTTGTTTTCGTGCCGCGTTGTTATTAACACACGAACGCTTAATGATAAAATAAAACATAACAATTTTACGAAATAGGTAAAAACTTATTACTCTTTATCATTAATACAGTACCTACCAACCCTTAAATCGTAGAACGAAAAATCTTGATAAATCATTCCATACTGACAAATCGTAAACGCCCGTAACATAGACAAGATTTATGTTCGCGTTACTTTGAAAACAGAAATGTACAAACGTCAAACATAAATATGTTTGTTTATGGATTTTTTATGGCTAAGTTTAGAAATGCTCTATATTACCTTACCTCGAGGATCCTTGAAAATACAGACCAAAATGAATAAATGATGAATGCGCAATTTTTTAATGTTTCTGTATGAAAGTAAGACTTTATTGTAAAACATAAGCTTTTGATAACCCTAATATGAATTATTATTTGTATACTTCATAACTGTACGAATTCAATATTTAAAATGATTGATTGATGTAAAAGAGTTGCTATAGTTATGAATGAAAATGATTGATGCCGAGGAATGATGTTCAAATTAGGAGTAGCTGTTCTTCGAAAGACAGAACGTAAATACCTACATTTACATATATGTTCGTAATAAATTTACATTTTTAGGAGATATTTTAATAAGCCACGGTTGCATATCATAGATTATTGTATCTAGAAAATGGGTTGCGGCTATAGTACGAGTGCCTCTAGGGCTGTCTCGTTCTAAACAAGACCGATATGGAATACTTACTTCATAGTTATTATCAATCTAAAACCCTTTAAAAAGCGTCCCTGTGGGGATTCAAAAGGTTGCTTCTGTATTGTGTTTAAATAATAGGTATTTTAACATCTAAGAGAGTATGATAAAACATACCTATAAAGCAAAAAATCTTAATGTTCAATGGTCCCTTGAAAAGATGTTTTCAACTCCAACAGGCTTATAAAATTATCTTTACATTACGCTACCCTTACCATATCTTTATGCCCTTTCAACGACCGTAAAGAACAAACAAATACAAATAGGGACAAATGTAGGTGGCATACCGCAACACATAGAATTAACCTTCTTTTTTCCTACACCCTTTATTGATACAGATAAAATAATAGAAAAACTTTCCAATCACATTTCACAATTATAACTTACATATCCAAAGTCAACGGAAATATGAGTATGGATTGTATCTGTGTACGTCTCAAAATTTCAGTAAGAAAAAGCTAACGTAACGTATTCCCTCAGGAAAAGGAAGCGAAAACTAATCAACGCGCCGAACCCGATTCTGGGAGGTGTTAAACTAGCAAAATTACGTATTGAATTGTGAGGCCTCTTGGATATTATTCAGGGTATGATTCGGTTTTCTTTAGGTATTATTTTGATATTTACGGGCCTTTGTATTATGGAAGTAATCTCTATTGTAAATAACAATAAATATCAGTACACAGTGTTGTTGATTTTGTTATTTATGCTACGTATATCGTCAGTACTGTGAACGAATGTGCTGAGTGTCGAGGTCATTTTATACAGTAGATCGTAGTCTCACAGAGTTCCATTTTGTACGTGCATTAAGTAAGAATTGAATTGAAAATTTCAAAAAAAATCTAGCCTCGTCTTTACATCATAAAGAAGCTTGCCCGATCGTAGATCGTAAACGAAAAATAGCGATACCAACCGCACTTAGTTATTGGATGGTTAGATAATAGCAAGTTTTCATAAGCGATTCCGTGCTTCAGTGGGCTTTTCTGTCGGTTGCGGTTGTTACATATAACAACCGTATAATTTATAGGAAGACTTCAGCATAAATAGAGCTTCCAGAAATCGAGCTATTAACTTACGAGTACCAAACCACCTTTATGCAATGATATGGTAGGAAGCACAGTTGCGTCATCCATATCATCCTATATTCATAATATTAAGAGGACAACGGATTTACCTGAAAACGATTTGTTCATTTCAAATTGTTTTCTCAGGTCGTTAGGTGTGGCAGTCTTCGAAGACCAGCACCAACAGAGCACGAGCCGGAAGTATATTCGGAACCTGCAAGTAACGAAAGCTTTGATATCTAAATTCAAAGTAAAACTTAGGTAATTAAACAAAAAGCAATAAATTCGGGGCTGAGACGAATCCAAACCCCACATATCATTAAAATCTGTATGGTCGTTTTTGAGATATAAATGGTCTAATTAAACGGTTAATTAATTTTTAGGCAGTACGAAGTTCGCCGGGTTAGCAAATGTTATATAAATGTGCAAAATCACTTGGTAGGCTGGTTTCTCGTTTCTATCTGGACAACATGAAAGTAAAGTAAAAATAAAACAATCACCAACTTACTTATTGCTCATCCAGTAATATATTAACGGATTGAACATGGAATTGGCCATGGCTAGCCAGTAGAAGGCGAGATAGATGTGCTGAGCGAAGGGTGCGGAAGCCAGCGACTGGTGGTGGTACACGAGCACAAAGTACGCGTGGTACGGAAGCCAGCACAAAGCGAACACCATCACCACGAGCACGAACATACGCACCACCTACAACAAATTCGGACATTAGTATATTGGTTTCTGCAACCGTTGATGAATTTCTATAGGCTGAACAGTATCAGAAATTTACTTATGCACCTAATAATACAATGAAATACATATACACTTGCTTATAAAACAAATGTAAATACTAAACTTATTGATACTAAAACTTATGACAGGTGCTAAAACTTATATATCAATGAAATAAACGATCAGTGAAGAAATGATACGAAAATATTTTTTGGAAAGAGTCCCGTGAACTCATTTAAAGTTTAACTGAACAAATCAATGCGCAGCGTTAAAGGGGCAGGGTATTGCAATCTTAACATTTCCATATCTCATGACTTAAGTAGAAATAACATTATTTACACTTTGCTTAACACACGTTAGAACTTCTCGTTGTGAGAAGAGACCAGCTTTAAAAAAAGGGTTGACACAAAATGAAGCACTAATGAATTCATTATTTTTAATGAGGTTTGATATTCAGGAGGGATTAAGAGAACTGAATAATTGGTTTGAAATTTCTCATGAAATAACAATTCGTTTTCTAAAATAGATTCCGCGGTACGTATTCATAGTAAGTTTACTCATAATATATTTTTATTACCATTTGGTAATCGTGGATAAGTTACAAATCCCATGAAATGAAACTTAACCAACGAATAAAAAGGTTTTATTGCTAACCTCCTGTGACGGCACAATCGTAAACTAGTAGATCGTAGTCGTAATATAGGTAACTAATAACTACAGGTTCCCACAGCGAGCGTTCTAGTTTGAATAGTTTGCTATAACTTCCATTGCAATAATCTAAATTCAATATTGATCTGGATTAGATCTGAACAGAGAATCAGCTAAGTCAATACTTTAACTGAAACTTTGTTATAAAGTGGCTTATAGAACGAGAGTTATTAAGAAACTTGAAAACAAATAAAGTGGACTACTGTTCAAACGTCAGTATATCAACAATGATAACTAATAAGTAACAATACAAGGAAACCTGCACACCTTCGAGATGTTATAGAAAGTAATGTTTCTGAGGTGAAGTCTGCCAATCCGCACTTAGCCAGAGTGGTAGACTAAGGCCTAAAACTCTCTTACTATGAAATGAGATCTGTGTCCAGCAGTGGAATAATAACAGGGTCGGAAAAAAACAATATGAATTTTGCTATGCTGTACTACAAATTACCGTGGCATGACGTTACCGTATTTTATTTACATTCTGATATGACGTATCTAATTAGTTTGAAATAGCCAAATATTTGCTCTACTTTAATCATAAAGAAAATATATGCATCTCAATAAACACTGCCGTGCATAAACATCTGTAAACTGAAATAGACCTAATGTTTGTGTAGAGTTTATTCACAGATGCGTTGCTACCCTGAGGGAGAAGTTCGACCGTGTCGACTCTTAATGAGTCTTGCCATAGAGACTTTGACATTCACAATTAATTATTGTACCATCACGCCAGGTCCCTAACGAACACACTCCAACACTGGTACTGCCGTCTAGTGACCGAATTACCTTCAAGCCGTGATACCTCCGCAAGTTGAACTCTGAACAAAGTAATTGGCCTTAATTAACTAAAACTTTTTAGCCGTAATGTTTATTTATGAAAGTTGTAAGTGAAAATACAATTTGAAGAAAGAAATGAAAATTATTAACTCGCAAAAATCGTAATAATTATGAAAAAAGAGATAACTTGTTACCTTTAAACACAACTGACTTTAATTATTTCATTTCAAACGTTTCCGGTGAATGTAAACAGGAGAAAAAAAACTAACTAATTCATCAAAAACACCGCTCTATTACAAACAATATTTAAACCTTGTCTATTGCTCTGATGACAACAGTTTTAAGGCTTATACATTCGCTATAAATATGTACATAATAAAACATGAACCCTAAATACAATGGCGTGCTAGTAACGTTTGATTTGGTAAATACTCATCAACAATAGATGCAATGGCTAAGTTGAAATTCCTCAAACAATATAAAGATAATATAAACTACTACATACTTTTATAGGTATATACGCATGTATGGTAAAAGTATGGTAATATTATTATGTTGCAAGTTTCTTATTATATCTTTTTATATCCTTTTAATTGATTCCAATCAACGTAGAGAAAATAATTTTATTTATTACATTTAGGGTTCATACAACAATATTTTATACAATACAACATTATGCCCGTTTATTTACTATTTCAAACAAACGCAACAAAATAATGTTTTATATATTCTCTCAACAAACTTTATATAAGAAAGTAAAGCAAACAAAAAAGCTTCTAATATAAGTATACATATTTTCTTTGAAATAACCAAATACCCTACAAGGCACAAGCGACATTAATGTTTCTAGAGTACTTTACGTAACGCGTATTTAAATGCTCATTTAACAAACAGATTGTTCAATGCTTAAACGTTTACGATTTATTACCCTCGGTTACGACATGTTCCGAAACTCAAAACCACAGCAAATAATTTATGTTTTGTCATAAAGAGAATTTGGTGAATGAGGAATCTCTATTTTCACAACTATTCTAAACAAACTCTTTCCTACTTGTATACGAGTGTTATGTGGAAAATGTGTACAGAACTACAAAACCGGCTAAAATTAATACGACTGTCTTTTAATGTTTTTAATTACGCCCAGCAAGCATTTAGACGGTCCACCAGATGGTAAATGGTCATAGTCTGTTATGGACATTTACAAAAACCAAGGGTCGCGAATGCGTTGCCGGCTTTTAGGATGAGGAGGTCTTTCTTGAAGAGCCCCATGTCATAGCGCTCGGGGATTACTTCAAAAGAAAGCTCATTACACAATTTACACGATCTTTTTATCTAGTCTTTTGGTCAAGTAATTAGTGGGCTCTGTTCGTTTATTTAGGTCATTGTCCTCAAGCTTTCTCATGTCGCGATCAATAAAAAGCAAAAAGTTAAATAAAAAGCCTTGCGACTCTATAAAATCATAATTGTTCTTATCTATAAAAATAAATTGTCATCATCATTTTTGTGCGAGAGTTTTTCTAAGTAGTATTGCTTATTCTACCTCAGTGATCCTTATTTACAAGGATTTATATTACACTGTAGAAGTGTTCACAGCGATGGCTTTCTTGATCATACTGAGGTTATACTGATAAAACTGTTCCAAGCGATCTCGTAGGTGGATCTTGATGCTTATTCGAAATATTAACTATTACTTATTATAAAGCCGAAAGAAAATATAGCAATGAGACCTGCACCTCTGAAATTCCCCGTACCGATGATGATGATTACTATAACCGTTTATGAAAATGGGTGGTGACAAATATTTACCAAATAATAGGTATACCAATTTAGAGTATCATTATGAAATGTTTATCAAACACTTATTTGTGACTTACAGTTGTTGACGAAAACTAAAGCTACGTTCAAAGGAGAGGCTATGTTTTCACTACAAAGAAGACGATAAAATGGGTGATTTCATTTAGATATCAACGTTCAATAAGTAAACCGTATAAAAATTCTCAGCCATCTTCGAATAAAGAATTGTGAAGGTAATACATAAAATATCTGATGCGTGAAAATAATACTTGATGTAGCGTGTCTGTACCGAAATAAGTATATTTTCACCGCATCTTATCGATCCCAAGATAATATGTGACATTACAGAACATATAGAGAGGTATATTTTTACTTTATAGATTAAGACTACTTTTCGATGTAATCCATATATAAAAGTATTGAAACGCTGAATATCTTGAAGAAAGTTTGTTTAATTGGGAAACAATTTTTTCTATACAATATATGCTATTCCTGTAAACCCTGTACATGTAATATAATATGTATTAAATGATATGTACTTTCAATGCATTAGTAATTTACGTAATTTAAACTATGTTATCAAATACTTTTGTTCAATGGTATTATTAACTATTGGTATTATATTACTAACATTAAGTTTTAAAGAATTGTAATTTTTAGTCTTTTGTAATAATAAAATGAAAATGAAAAAATATGAACTTTAAAAATATGAGAAATTGAAAAAATTCTCATTAATGAGAATACAACCGTATAACTGTTATTGATATCCTATACCCGAGAGGAAAAGACGTGAATAATTGAAGCAACACCATATTTATCGCAACGGAACGACTAGAGTTTGAAAATCTTGAGGCCTCGTTTTCGGTGCTGTGTAGCGTAATGAGAAAAAATAGGGTTCGTAGCGTAGTAGGCCGTGTAGCGACGTTACATATTGCGCCATAATCCAGAGCTACCTCGTATGTTAAGGTCACTAAATATATAGGGCAGAATAATATATTAAACGAGAATACGATTTGATCTGAAACAAAGCGTGCGTATGCAAGCTCTACGGTAAAAGCGATCAAATATCGTCGTATTGATGTTTATATAGAAAACATTTCAAGGCGCTTTACGCCTTGGTTCGTCATAAACGAAGCTTTAGTCAGTAAGCTTAAGCTTTGTAGTGACAATTAATCTACCACAGAGGGTATTAATTAAACAAGGAAGTTCGGATGGCGGTCTCTGTAACAGAATTAACGAAGATAACTTATTAAATTAAAATTCGTATTAATCTAAGAGTTCTTGTCTACCACGATTTTAAAGGACAAAAATCCGTCTTAATTGGTAATAAACAAGTACAGTCCGTTTTATGAATATTTAATAACTGTTAAATACGCTTGTCACATAACAATAACAATCGGTTAAGTAGTGGTAGTAGTAGAGCTTGTCTTTATATATAAGCATTGCTTTTTTAATTACTATGATTTTCACTACGATATAAGCTTTACTAACGCAAGGTTTCCTAACGCGTAGCTCTCTAGCTGTAGCTCTGACGCAGTAGAAAATTGCAAATAATCTGTAAAGTTAAGTGACACCTTGCGCAGTGAACATTTGGAAGGACGGCCGCTGCTGGCAAATTTACGAGCGTATTTCTTGCTTTAAATGGATATAAATCCGACAGACGGGGTGACTTCTAATACGTATATGTACCAAGCCGTACTGGAGCAGCATGCTAGAGTATGGTCCCGGTCTCCAGCAGTTTCTCAAGGCAGTATACAGTTTCTATAGGCAGTAACTCTAGTGATGAAGATATACTTCAAAGATATATACATATTTACATTTTACACATGTTGTTAGTGAATATATTAAATATAGTTGTTTAATAATATTATAATGTGTTTAGACCGGTACTTAACCTACACATTGAAAATTTATTATGGAGATATTTTAAGAATCAGTTTGATTTTTTAAAACATTACGGTGACGAAATTTGTTGAATTTTGGTATTTATTTATTTTACTAAAAGGGATTATACTCATTATACAAAATAAGAACATACCCTGACCGCATACAATTCAATATGCCTCCAATATTTCATATAATCCCAACATTTTCCTGCCTGTATCGCCACATTCATTAATCTTCTCATGCGTGCTTGACATTCTGTTCGCATCGAGTAAATGGAAATATATTTTATAGCATAGGGCTTTTCTGCGTCTTTGGACTGCGATTTTCAGTAACTAGAAATAGCATTGGATGACAACATACATTAGGTAACTAGATAAAACGAAACAGTACTTGAAAGCAAATTTATTCTCTCCGCCAATGCTGTTTAGTGAATCACTATCATACATTTACAAAGAAGGCTATTTATTAAGTAGCTGCTTCCTGCGGCTTCGCTCGCGTAGTTCAAAAGAATTTATAATGTTCACACGACATACCATTATTGCGCCCGCAACGCCATCTATACAGCTTATTTGATTAAAACGTGTTTTCAGTGGAAATGACATTCAGCGAAAACAGTAACCTACGTCACTCGCCAACGAAAAATTACAAAGATCTCTTGCTTCGATATGAAAGAAGGACAAACAAACAGGTAAACTTTCGGATTTATAATAAACTTGATATTATGATATACTTAACACTTGTAAAATAAAGAGAAGCACTCCCTCTGTGGTCATTTCAAATTGAAATTTTAAACTTCAAATTTAAATTTTAAAGTTTAAGCAATTTTTTTGAGACTAAGAGATCAAAACAAAATCTGATTTCTGGGGATAACCACATATTTTATTCCCTTTGGAAAGTCAGCGGATCGGATTTGCTTAAAATTCAAACGGGTGTGCAAACATGCAGGACATTATTCGTATGCAGACGGTGTATAAGGACGGTTGCACTTTGCGTTTTAATATTGTATAACATTTTTGTGCTACTTACAAAATCCTAACATGTACCTAATTCTTTTTCGACGGCATGTCTTATTGTCAAATGTCATTGAACTATAAACGTGCTACAATGTGTCATCAGCGGATATTTTTTATCACAACATTGAAGCTCGACCCCCAGAATTCAATTGCCCGTAAATCTCGGTTACAATCCGAGATCCGTCAAATTAGACCAATATATTGGAAAAAGCCGTGATACAAATACTCGAAAATGCGGAAAATTGCTTGCTATATCATATGAACAATATTCAATTTAAAACATTGTAATTATTCGTTACAAAGGTTATAGAAAACCGAGTGTACCTACCGTCGAACGTTTTTTATTAAAACTACAAGTTCTTAGGTCCATCATTTTGTCTCTCACAGCAAGCCCAGACGGGGCATGTGAAACACTTCAGAAATTGTTAATTTCATGTGGCAGTTTTAGATTATGCATATATGTAGAATACCTATAGATTTGTTTCAATTATGTTCTTGTTCTGTTGGCGTCAGTTATTGGATTTGGTTAACAGAAATAACAAAAATTGTAGAAATAACAAAACATACGGGCCAGATATTTTGGATAGAAATTTAGTATAACCTTCTTCCAACAAATTACAGGAATCGAAAGGCCCTTCATATGTACCTTTATAGTGAACTGACCTTGGAGTAAATGAGTAAATTAACAGTAATCTGACGACGGTGCAAATTGCTTAATAGCTGTAATAGGTCAATAGATTCCTTAGACATCCACCGCTTCAAATTAAAACCTTTTCAAAGATGTTTAGTCTGGTCACGATAAACTCTTTTAATACTGTTTTAATTCATCTTGTTTCAGTTTACCTTTCTGTTAAGTTTATTTACCCAAGCTGTGTTGACATTGAAAGGTTGCTTGCTAGCTTAGTTTTAAAGTTAATGTTTTGTGTCTGTTAATATTATAAACAGTAGCAGACCAAAACAAAATAGGCATTACTTTTTTCATAGGTCAACATACGAGAATAGAATATAGGTAGTCACAAAGAATACAGATGAGGATAAAAAGAAAATATAAAGGTTTTAGTCAATTATTGCTTTTTAATCTACAAAAATGTTCAACGAGGTAAGTTTGGTAACCTCGTGTCTAAAATAATCGATCAGCATGTATGTCTCTCTGCTTACTATAACACCGATTCTGGACGATTTAGGACCAGAGAGCCTTCAGTTATACGGTCCTAACACATTATTGTTACAAAAGAGACACTTTTAAGATACATGTCATAAATAGTTTTCGCATTCGTTCTCATTATACCGACACGGCCAACAAGTACCTACGTTACTTCATTAAATACTGTTCCACAAAACCCTTTCATTAAATACTGCTCTACATCGTGATAAGAATGAATTAGTAGTGAGACATTATTACAATTAATACAGATTAGCTTTCACTCGCTTTCTCTAAAATTCCAATGTTAAGTATCGTAGTTTGTCGGGACTTACCGAACACATTTACGCAATTCTATCAAGGATAAAATTGAACTTTGCACATATACATTGCCTTATTCAAATGTGCTCTCTGTTTTCTTTGTTCTCCGAATGGATAGGAAGCGCTCAAGGGAAAGCAACTCCATTCATGCGTTAATTTAAACCGCACGCGATTCGTTTTGGGTGTCGTTCTACGAATAAGGAAGAATTTCAAAGGGCGATTTTGTCCACTGTATTATACTTGTAATGTATTCAACCCACCGATCGCTTGCATAATGTGTAAACAACTTTATTTATTGTGTCAATATACTGTGTGTTACACGGCCCTCTTTGTCCAACATGTTTTTGGTTTATAGTTAATTGGCACGTTGGTTACCAAGCCAGTCCGCGGTGATGTAAAGATTTCCGGGTATAGTTCCCAGCTCGACAAACATTTTTCTTTATATTTCCGTTTCATGTTTCATAAATTGATAGCATGTTCTATTCATCAACGGTATTCACGACTCCGGTAATTTTAGTATGAGTTACTAGCGAGATGCGGTGTTATTATGGACACTTTAGAGCGAACAGTTATTTTACGCTACATGTCATAAACAGAGGTAACGAATAAAGCAGTCGGTTTTTGAACAGGTGAATTTGTATGTATGATTATGTATAGAAAATGTGAGCCCGTGTCCACACAGGAATAAAACCGTAAGTTGTTGCTACCCTTACTTTAAAAATTCATGGCTCACTGAGCGAAATAATGGTTTAGGGAACCCAATAACGTACAGAATAGACTGTACATTCTGGTAAGCAAGTCGAATGAGATATTGTTTGAGCTTCCGCGCCGTACAAACATAAGTGTAAAATAAAATATACTTTTTGTGACGGTGCTTCCTGGTAACGTGTCTCCTAAAAGCGTCTCATAAAAATCCTTTAGATGATATTTCTCTTTACATTCTATCTTATCTCATGTGTGTCCTTAAACGTTAGAATAGTCATCGCAGCCTAAAGTAATATACTGACTTCAGTAACCCTTACAATCTTAATTCCAGTTACTGGTTTCTAAACACAAATTGACTCTAAACTTTATTCCTATGAGACACAGTGGCGAAATATATTCCGTTACAACTCGATATGGAAAGACCTTTGTCAATTATTGTAGGCATAACGTATTTAACATGACAAAGTGTATTTATAAATATATTATGTTTCTATCTACTTAAATTATACAAGATAATGTTTTCTGTACGAAATACGAGTACCAAAATATATTTTATCGTCTTTTACTGCCTTAAGGATTGTAAAATCTCGATACAACATCTCAGTATTGAGAATGATGTTCGACATTTAAAATAATAACGCGTCTAAATAATAAAAATATAGTTTGGTGGCTGTATAAAATAAATCAACTTCATTTCAAAATACTAAAATAGAAGTAAAGAAATATAGTAGAGGAACAATGGATTTGAGTATCTCTATTATACGTCAAGACGGTGTTGATGGAGTTTCTTAAAGATCGTTACAAGTAAATATGTTGGAAATACTAAACATAAATAACACTCAATATCCAAATACAATATTGTATTAGATAATGATAACTATCTCCAATATTGTATTATTGTATTTGAGTATCTTCAATGTTGTTTTACATTATTATAACTATCTTCAATATTGTATTGTTATATAAGGGTGTCTTTAATAAGAGTATCTTTAATATTGTACCTGTTAGATAATGATAACTATATTTATTCATAATATAAATATATATAACGACTTTGTCGCCATTTGACAGTCGTATTTTGTTAATTTAGGGCGTGGAGATATATCTATTATGAGATGCGACTTTACGTGAGAAAATAATAACTAAGTATTCAATAAACAGTACTGTGATGATATTTATGACGTTAAATAAAGTACATACAGGTAGGCGATTTCAGAATATAAACAGGATGATATCTTTCGAATATATAGCTATCATTATCTACCCCAAACTTCATATACAAGTAAGCGTACTTTATGAATGGAATATACTTAGTCATAATTTTCATTTTTACATCCCAGGGAGTGCTATTAAGCGTCAACACGCAAATTATTTACGAACGCAGCACGATTTACACATATCTACTCGGAAACCTTCAATTAATTGAGGTTTTGAGGCGTTCTTAATACAGATGTAAGAAATATGATTTGAGTAAAAGAGAGTATTGGTGTATACAAGGAGAAAGAGCTTGCTCCGATGATTCGGACATGTATAAAAAGAGTGTTAAATGTAGAAGAAGCACGTTAGATTTGGTAAGACAGAGATATTTGGCTCTCGCTACTTTCTGTCGACCCCGTTAGGGACCTGGCGTAATGTTAGTCGGGATACCTCAATTATTGGAATGGAAGATGATTTGCAACTTGAGCTGTTTTAGTGTCGCAGACGTCATACTCGAGATGCGTATGAATTCGCATGAAATACAACTCCAAGGGCATTAAGATCACTGTCACGCTCTGTATGATTTTCGGAAATCTGGTAACAAGACCTGATTTTGGTAAACAAGATTTTGTATGATTTTTCGATGTTTAGTATTGCGAGTGAAAATGTTTTTTTTGTCAGCAATATTCATGTTTCATGCTCTGGCGTATTTGCGTATTCAATAGTTTCGGGTAGTAGATATTGAAAATATACGAAATACCCAAGCTTATATTATAATGTCTGAATATCTGGGTTGTCCTCTTGGTACGGAAATATTAGCTCTAGCTACAAGATTAGTGGCGACAATTTTGTCGTCAGCAAATTTATATCAAAACTTGAATTGAAGCATTTTCCTGCCGTTTGAGCTGTTCAGGGAAATCGCACTATGAAACTACTTTTATAATATTAACGGTACAACTGTATTACCTTTCGCTTTGCCCTGACAACTTGCATCTGGTGGTGAGTGCACTCGCCGATCGCGCGACCTTTGAGCGCGGCGCTCATGCGGGCGTAAGCCCACACCATCACAGCCATCGGCAGTACGTATGTCACGCCGAGGAATACTAGATTGTAGCTGCAACAAAACACAATCTATCAAACTAGCCACGTACGATTGTATCATACGATAGGCAAAAGCTTGTTATTAAAAATGTACGGGTATGTACAAGAATATACGTTCAATTCATTTTATTGTTAACCTCTGAGTATGTTGTGCCAAATGAACATGTAACAAAAAAAAATGATTTATTGAAGACCAGACAACTGTAAAAGTCGTATGGAGTTAGTTGTCTAATAATACAATACACCTATTTATCTTTAATCTTGTAATTGAGCTACAATGCATCGTGGCTGTTGTAAATTATAATTAATATTATAAAACATTAATGAATTATGTAGGTAATATTCTTTTACTTAAAAGTCGTAGAACATAATTGAGTAGAAATAATGTAACGAATATCTTTTACATTCACCAACAAAAGCCTTATAAAGAGAATAATGCTGTGAACTTTATTCTACCTAAACTTCGGAACTGCCTTCTTTTAACTAATATTACATAAAAAAATAAAAAAATATTAATTGCAGTGATTTTTTACACAGTCCTGTTTATCACAAAGAACTGTCATATTGAAGTATATAAGAATCTTTTCCATATGACAGACGATAAAAGTTTTGTTGTTTCGTAATATTTTCTACAACTCGTAATAAAATCCAGAGCGGGCACGTGACGCCAGTATCCTCTTTCCAATCCCGAATATGAGAAGGCTTACAGTTCGGTATAGCTACGTAATACTTTTAATTTGCTTTGCGACTTTTTGATATCGTACATTCCTGTTGTATTTTTAAACGGTTTTATTTCAATGGTTGTGCGTCCGGGTTTACGTAACAAGTGTGTGTAAACGGTAAAACAAATTTAAATTTATTATTTTGATCTGTTGGCAAGGAGAGCACGAAATAATACAAAGAAAACAATTGTTTGATGATATTCTTGTTATCGTATTATATTTTCGAGAAACAAAGAAGGCCTTTAATTATTATATCGTATCATTTTCTGGAAATGATTGTATTATTCGGGATAGGTAATAACAGACGAAACAGATGTATTTAATTTCACAGTTTTGTACACAGAAGCTTTTCATTATTTCGATCGATGTACCATTATAATGCAAAAACGACATAGGTTTTAATGTAAGGATTTTAATAAATATAACACACTGTTGACAGAACGTAAAATGTAAATATCACTATGTGTTATAAAACAATACCAAACTAAGTATAATCCCGCCATATTTCTAAGGTTGTGTGCCTTAGTGTCGTAGATTAACACGGATCGCAGTGCCTTATACGTTTGACCCCAAACCGCTCTTATTTCAAATAACCATAATAAATATCTAGTGGAAAGCTTAGCCACATGTATAGATAAACAATAGACCTCTGATAGAAACTAACTGGTATTAAATTTATAGTAAAACATTCTGCATGTACCAGAGTGCCTTCTAATGTAATGTCTATTTCCCAAAAGCGTAGGTAGAGAGAGACTCGCTTGTTCCACCTACTACAATTCTGACAAAGTTCTTCTGACTCTTCTACTTTTAATAAAGTACATGAAATATATGTATGGATAGTACATTGCAGAGTATTAATAATAAAGCTTACCAGTAATCTGTCCTCGAGGTCGGATAGCTGCCGTCTGGCCACTTAATGAAGCATATTTCACGTTCGCCATTTATGTACCTTTAAAATAATAATCATTTAAAAAACAATTACTTATATTGTAAATTATAGGTAATGTACATAATTTATAACTAGTCATAGTCGAATTGAAACTCATCCAGTGCCCGCAGCTGACTTTCAAATAGTTTCCGCTTTTGTTATTGAATTGTACTATATATTTTTTATATATTGATCAAGCATTATCGGCACCTACGTCTATATGGAAGTCTTTTAATAGAAATAGTGGCTTTTATTTAAAAAAATGTATTAAGAAATTGCAAATAGAAGTATTTATATAGAAATTGATTACTAAATGTTTTTAACGGAAACTGAGATATGACTCTCTTCACTTTAAGCTAGGTCGAGCTAATCTAATATGTAAGTTAAGCTGCACAGTTACTGTGTTAAAGTATTATAAAAAAACTAAATAGCTCATGACAAAGACGGTATCACTACCAAATCAAAGACAATACATTCAGTTACTTAACAGTAACGATGGAGGCTAATTATACGGTGATGAGTAACCTTTGTGTGTGGTAAATGAAATGGAACCATACAACGCAAGGCCATTGTAACATATTTGAAGTCAAAATTCAAATATGTAAAGCAATTATTGCCACCGATCGTATAATCTGAATAGCTTACTGATTGACGCGACAAAGGAATATTTAATTTGTTATTTGCCCCGTAATGTCGTCAAGCCAACTATCTGAACATCAGAATTCGCTGAAAATTGTCCAATTCGAAATTGTGTAACAAAACTTCACAGATCTCTAAATGTTACATCTAAACGAGCCGTACAATAGAAAAAGATATACTCAAGAGATTAATTAAATTAAGATGAAACATTGCAATCATTTTGTAGATAAACGTTAACTAAACAGGCATCGTATTTATACCTTAGGAAAATTTCTACTTGACGAATCCATAATTTACGGCTTTAAGGTATTTACAACTTTATGACCGTTCAGAATACATAATAAATGAAATGATCATTTGTTTTAAATATAGAGCGTCCTAAAACATATTCTATATATTCTTATAGACATGGAATTGCCATAAACATATTCTTATAGACATGGAACATATTCTAAACATATTCTTATAGACATGGAATTGCCATATTTCAACTATATAAATATATTTTTGTAAATATGTAGAGTAGAGTAGAAAAATATAAAGTTATACGAATAATACAAAAATATGACAACAGTGCCATTAAATTGATTTGGTTTATATTATAATAATCGTCATGAAATTTATAAAAAAGCTACACCAAATATTTACATATATTTAGAAAAACTTTTACATTTGAAATAAAGCTCACATAAATACACTATAAATATAATCTTGTAATATTTATGAAATCACACTGAAGGTTAGCTTCGTGCCAAAAATTAAAATGATAACGCCACTTTAACAAACACCAGCATAATGTTTGAAAATTATATACTTGGAAAAGTATAATTGCCCTTATGAAAAGTAAAGCGGACAATTAAACTTCAAGACGCTATGAAATGCGTTGCTTTGTTTCAAACGATTCATTTGAAACAAGTATAATGACTGTAATTTTCAGATAATTAGGGCTAACCGGTGCTATCCACGTTTGATGCAGGTTATTATGGACTAATTGTAGAACTCGTGTCTCCATCTGGAGGAATTAAATTTACTCCACTGAACGGAAACTTATTGCAGTTCATAATAATACAACTTACAGCAATAAACACGTCTCAGTTTGTAATCTTTCATACAGCCTGTCCAATGTTTATCTGTACGCCACGTAAAAATTATCAAAGGACCCGGGGTAATGATGCTGAAAACATGAAATTTGTCGCAGATACAGATAAAAAAGATGTCAATTTAGATTTACTGCGTAAATTTTAAAAATATTCTTGAGTCCAACCTACACTTAGCACAACACACATGCCTCATTACATAGTAAAATACATATATTTGAAGTTTGATTTTACTAGATTAGTTTATTACCTACAGTAGAAGTAAATTTTCTCTCTTAACAAACAGCTTACTACTTAAATTTTGCTTTGCTTTGAAAGATTTGCTAAAGCGCTAAGTTTCAAGCGACTGCAAGGTTATTTCCGTGAAACTCTGATAATATAAGAAAAACAAGCTAAATTGAAAGTTTTACTTATGGAACACTCGTACCAAATAATAGTAGAGCAGTCGTAAATATACAATTACCAGGTACTACTGAAGATTAAATATAAATTTCAATTAATTGTTTTTCCCACTTTACGTGAACTGCTAATGTGAAGATTATAGTCAGAGGTATAATTGTAGAAGCACTATGAACAGACAGTGTTTCAATTACGACATGTGATAGGGCTAGCGCATAATTTTATATTTTCTAGTCATGGTTTGCAGTGATAGTTAATTAATATCAAGAGGCTTTCATGCTGCATTTTTTTTGCTGCGTGCTGCATTCATGCGGCTTTTTGATAATAAGGAATTTTATGTTACTTTTAGAATTTGTCAATGGATTTGTGAAGCGAAATGGATGAAACTGTTGGTCAATAATATTGATAATCTTGTAAAGTGAATTCATCTCATCACTTAAAAATGTGGATTTTATGAAAAAAGGTAAACGCATTTTTGATTTAAAGAAATAATTATTCTTACTTTTTCTTGTACGTATCCGAGTATAGTAAGCTAGGCAGTGCAAGTAACGCACTTGCACACCATACGGTTACCAGCGCCGCCCGTGCCACGCGTCGACTCAACCTGTGCTGCAGGGGTTTCACTATAGCCACGTATCTGTACAAAAAAACATAAAACACATAATTCATATGGAAATGCTTTGAAATTAGAATTAAAAAATAATAATAAACACAGCTTTTTTAATAATACCTTGGCCTCATATTGAATTTTTCACGTCCATAATGTTCTTAGCACAATTACTATAGGTGCTTAAATTTTATTATGTAGTTTAACCTTTACGCTTTCATTAAGAATTATTATTCAAACCTTTTTTATTCCATAGCTGGCTGTAATTACATTGTATAAAAACATGTTCTCAATCAGGTATAAATTAATGCCTAACATCATTTACTCCTCTATACCTAAGAGGACGTTGGAAAGTAATGTAACGCTATTAATGTTCTCTTGGGCATCTTGGGAATTATAACCACTAAAGTTTACATAAAGTTATAAGGAATCGTAAGTTAATTGTAAAATTATCTAATATAGATTATTTCCCTTTCTCTATTAAGATAGTAATTGATTCTGGTTGCTCATCTATGACTATATTCAACCGTAAGATTTTAAAATAACGACCTCTAACTATAATATTAAATACATACCTAGCTACTGATGAAAGCAACCTTGAGAGCAACATAGAATTAATTTTGTCAGATTGTAAATTAATTCCAGTGATAGATCTAGAATTATGTCTCCCAATGTTGTAGGTACCTTTAATTTCAAGACGTTACATAATGTAATTTTTCAAAATTATAATCTCTATTTATATAAGATTCTCTTGTATTTATTTACATTTCACAGCTCAGCCTAGTTCAGGCTTATGGTAACGTAATTACATTCTCCTATACATCAATAATGAAAAGTAAAATTAATAAATCCAATAAAAAGGTTCCCGAGAATCAACTCGAAAGTAAATTTATAAGAAAACTAGCTGTTACCCAGCGAACTTCGTACCGCCTAACAAACAATGTTAAGGGTGGACAACCCTTATCACTAAGGGGTATGAAAAATAG